>JAJIBD010028325.1:0-71880 GCA_021461705.1 Cryptotis parvus
TGCATTGACCTGGCTCAACTGCCAGCACCACATATGGTGCCCCTAGTACCACCAGGAGGGAGCCCTGAGCACAGAGCCAGGGAGGGAGCCCTGAGCCCAGAGCCAGGAGTGAGCCCTGAGCACAGAGCCAGGGAGGGAGCCCTGAGCACAAAGCCAGGAGGGAGCCCTGAGCCCAGAGCCAGGAGTGAGCCTTGAGCACAGAGCCAGGAGTGAGCCCCTGAGCACAGAGCCAGGAGGAAGCCCTGAGTACAGAGCCAGGAGGGAGCCCTGAGCCCAGAGCCAGGAGTGAGCCTTGAGCACAGAGCCAGGAGTGAGCCCTGAGCACAGAGCCAGGAGTGAGCCCTGAGCACAGAGCCAGGAGGGAGCCCTGAGTACAGAGTCAGGAGTGAGCCTTGAGCACAGAGCCAGGAGTGAGCCCTGAGCACAGAGCCAGGAGTGAGCCTTGAACACAGAGCCAGGAGTGATCCCTGAGCACAGAGCCAGGAGTGAGCCCTGAACACAGAGCCAGGAGTGAGCCCTGAGCACAGAGTCAGGAGTGAGCCCTGAGCACAGAGCCAGGAGTGAGCCCTGAGCACAGAGTCAGGAGTGAGCCCTGAGCACAGAGCCAGGAGTGAGCCCTGAGCACAGAGCCAGAACTGATCCCTGAGCACAGAGCCAGAACTGATCCCTGAGCACAGAGCCAGGAGGGAGCCCTGAGCACAGAGTTAGGAGCATGAGTCTTGAGCAAACCCAAAACGACAACTAAAAAGACAAAAAAAAAAAAAAAAACCTCCAGAAGGAAACTGAGTGAGCGAGGGGCCCGGCACTCTAAGACAGAAGGGACAAGACAGGGACTTAGGCGTTGGATCTGAGGCCTTGAAATATGCCATCAGAAATATGGAACCGGACAGAAAAGCAGGTGGCTCGCCTTGTGGGCCCGCGCACAGAAGGGGAACTGGGCAGATTCAGGCGCTTGGCATGTATGTGGCAGGTGGACCCGCTGCGCCCGTTAGAGGGGCAAACTGCCTGCCCGCCTGCGTTTCCTGGAACCTCCCACAAGCTGTCCCAGCAACCCCACTGCCCCCGGAGCACAGGGACCAGGAGTTTCTCCTGCCCACTCTGTCGGTGAGGAAGCTCAGAGGAGACTCCCGCAGCACACCTGCTAAGGGGCTGGGCCCTTCTTACCACAAAGCCCGTATTCTCTGCACCCTCGCTCCCTGCCATCCCCACGACAGATTCCAGAGAGGTCACAGGGAGGTCACATGGGTGACAAGGCCACCCACACTTCAGAAGCTATGGGGGGGTTCAGACAGGGCCCCGACCATGGAGGGGAAGAACCTGCTCCAAGGACTTTGACCCGGCAGAGGGTAGGAACAAGAGAACGGACAGACAGACTGAGTATGGACGGGTGGCATTTGCCCAAACCTTCCAAGAGAGCCTGGGCCAGGCTATGCTAAGGCAGGAGAAAGCCAAGACAGTTTCCCCCACCCAGGCTTGAAGGACAGACAGCAGGGTGCAGAGGAGTCTGTGTGGCTGCTGGAGACCCCTGTGTGTCTCTCGGGAAGGGGCTGATGTGAGAGTGGGGCCAGGGGATCGCTGATGTGCCCCTCACCCATCTTCATAGATAGAGGAAGGAGGAGCAGGTGAGAGAGAGAAGGTGCAGGCTAGAGGGAGAGGGGGCTGAAGGGAGCCGTGAGGGAGGCAAGGTTGGCAGAAGGGAGAGCCACGTTTGCAGGAGCAGCTGTGGCCGGGGAGTGGGCCTGGAGCCCTGCCTGCTCCGTGGGAGGCTTCTGGAAGCTGGCCCCATCCTGACGCCATTTGGCAGGGTGCAGGTTCTTGCTTCCCTCATGAAAGCAGCCCCGAGCAGGTGGGGAGGACGCAGGTGGCAAAGTGACTGGTGTGTGCTGGGCTGGGCGGGAAGGCTGGGGGCACCTTGCAGTGGGGGCCGAGGAGGAGCGGGGCAGGAACGGCTGCTAGGACCAGCGCCCGCCTGCCGGGTCCTCTCCGCAATGGCCAGGAGAAGGGTCCTGGGGAAAGTCACCCCTACAATCCCGGGCTGGAGCAGGCTTTGAGAAACTGTCCAGTCTGGGAACGGGACAGCAAGGGCCAGTCAGGATCAGTCTGTTCCTGCCCTTCTTCCTCCCTTCCTCCCTCCCTTCCTTCCTCCCTTCCTTCCTCCCCTCCTTCCTCCCTTCCTTCGTCCCTCCTTCCTCCCTTCCTTCTTCTCTTCCTTCCTCCCTTCCTTCCTCCCTCCCTTCTTTCCTTCCCCCCTCTTTCTTTTTTATTGAATCACCATGACACACTATTACCAAGTTGTTCAGGATTGGGTTTCAACGATATTCCAACACCTATTCCTTCATTAATGTACATTTCTCACCACCAATATCCCTTTTCCCTCCTCACCCAACCCATCTCTCTCGCTCGCTCGCTCTCCTTCCCCACCTTTGGCTATTATGGTTTCTAGTTCCGTTAAGGTCATCACGCCATCACGCTCTTGTATACCCCTTTTCCTCCCTTCAGCACTCGGTTCTTGTCCAGAGTGACCGTTTCAACTCTTGCTGTCACAGTTGGCCCTTCTCTGTCCTAACTGCCCCCCCTTGTGCAAGCTTCCTGCCAGGGATCCGTCCTCCTGGCCCTTGTTTCCCCTGTCCTTGGATATTAGCTTCAGACTGTTTTTGTTACCCCACAATCCGCTCTTTCTTTGGTTGTTATTCTGACTGTTCCCATCCTTTCCCTTCACCTGCCAATCAGTTTTGTGTCTGTATCAGTCTTGTCCGACTGTGTCTTTCAGCCCAGTCATCAAGACTCCGCTCTCCAGATTGGAGCAATAGTACAGAGGGTCAGGAACTTGCAGGCAGCAGACCCTTATTGGTCCCTGGCACCCCATATGGTCCCTGAGCAGGGGCAGGAGGAATCCATGAGCACAAAGGCAAGAGCATCTCCAGGTATGGCTCAAACTCCCACCCCACCTGCAAAAAGAAATCAACTCAAATCCTTCCTGCTCCAGGAAGCCCTCCCTGAACACTGGCCTTTCTCCTCTGGCTAGCCGGGGACCTGCATGCCTTCTTGGTCGTGGGATTCAGGCTCTGGCTTCGTGCTGCCCTTGGCTCTCTATTGAGTTGACGCCTCTGGGCTTTGTCTGCTGGGGGTCTGGCTCCACACACTGCTATGAGCAAGGCTCATACTTCATGCACTGCAGACAGCTGTGACCTGTTGCCCCGTCTGTCACGGAGGAGGATCATACGTGGCACAACGGATGAGTGACTGAGTCAGCAGGAACAGAAGGAGTGGCACTGGAAGGGAGAAGGGACACTTGCAAGGTGCACTGAGCCGGGAGTCAGAGCACAGGAGCCATGGACCTCCCAGATGTGTTCATGTGATCTTGGGCAGGTCCTGTGACTTCTCAGTCACCTCACCTCTGTAGGGTCAACTCAAGCTCTGTACCTTGGGCAGAGTGATAGGACAGCAGCAAGGGCATTTGCCTCACACAGAACTGACCCGAGTTCAATCCCCAGCATCCCATAGGTGCCCTGAGCTCCGCAGGGAGTGATAGCTCCATCCTTGCTCCTTGTGACAGGCGTGATCCCCAAGCACAGAGCTTGGAGCCGGGCTCTGTGGAGTCTGGAAGGAGCAGGATGATATCAGAGTCTGACCTAGCTGGGCCACGGTGCCCCCTTCAGCAGCATGGGGGTCGCCATTCCGGTGAGTGTCCACAGGGAGCTCACGTCGTCTCCGCGTCTGGCCTGCAGGTGGGAAGCCGTTCAGAAGCCGCCCCACCTGGCAGGTGAGTCTCCCTCCATCTGGGCAGCCGCCCAGCACTGTGCAGGAATGTGTGGCATTTCTGCAAGCGTCTCTGCCGGAATGTGTGACAGACAGGAGTCTGTGGGGTGGTGGGTCCCAGCCCAGTCGCCCGCGCTCTGGCCCAGCAGCATGCGGTACCCGGAGCCAACACAGTTACTTCCCCACTGCGACTGGATCATTTACAAACACTTTAGTCCTTCTGAGGATGCCAATGACAGGGGCTGCCCCCTAGTGTACCCCCTGGGGTTCCCATCCATCCTCTCTCTCACCAAACCCCCAACCACAAAAACACAAAAATGAGCTTTTTTGTGTGCTTTATAGGAGTCACACCCGGCGACATTCAGGGATTACTCCTAGCTCTGCACTCAGGAATTACTCCCGGCGGTGCTCAGAGGACCACCTGGATGCCGGGGATGGAACCCAGGTCAGCTGCGTGCAAGGCACATGTCCTACCGACTGTGCTATTGCTCCAGGCCCCAGACAAGCATTTTTATTCCGCTGTCACACAAGACAAGCTCTCCAAGACAAATCACATGTGAAATCTCCAAGCAGAATTTATTTCAGTGTTTGCTTCGGGGCCACACCCAGCAGTGCTCTGGGCTCACTTCCGTCTCTGTGCTCAGGAATTACTCCTGGCAGGGCTCAGGGGAGCATATGGGATGCTGGGGATTGAACTCAGTCGGCTGTGTACAAGGCACGTGCCCTCCCGCTGTACACCAGCCAGTTTAAAATGCAGGCTGACGCAGCTCTCAAGGCTGGTGTTCTACACGGATGTGGGCCCACACTCCTTTGGGGTCCAAGGAGCATACCCATTTTCCAGAGAAGACAGAGAAGCTCAAAGAGGTGAAATAATTCAGCAAGAGTAGACACATGGGGGAATGGCAGGGCCAGATTCTGAACCCAAAGACCCGGTTCCAACCTGGACATGGCTGGCTGGACTCTGGCTGGCTGGGCTGGCTCTGAGGGTCAGTTCGCTGGACTGGCATGGTGGCTGGGCAAACCGAGACAAAGAGAAAGGATGAAGGTTTTTAGTGTCGTAGGATCATTGTGGGGGTGTCTTGGAACCCTAAACAATCAGAGCCCCTCTCTATGGACGATAGCTACAAGCCCAGTCCTCTCCTTGACGTTGGCTGACTGGAAAGGGTTTGAATGAAAGAACCGTCAGTGTCTTCTTGAAGGCAGGCAAAGCCACCAGCCGCCAGCGGCCGGCCGAGTGTGGGGCTCCTTCCTGCACTGTGCCCCTTCAGGTGGAGGGAGCTGACACAGGAGATGGCCTTGCTGCTTCTCCGCCTTCCCCATGGGACCATCCACCGCTCCCCCAGCCCAGCTCCCCGTTTCCCAGCTCCCAGGGAGATACAGCCTGTTTCTGCTCCTGCAGAGTCTCCTTAGCTCCTCTACTCCTAAAGCAGCCATGGGAGCCGGGCTGAGCCTGGGGTGGGGCAGGAGCTCCCACTCTGTCCCTGTGCCCCCAGGGCGATGAGGCACCTCCAGGAACCTTTCTTCTCCTGTTTGGGGCAGACCATGACAAGTCAGCACCCGCCCTGCAGCCCGGCACTTACCTGAGGCAGCAGCAAAGCCACTCCAGGGAGGGGCTTGCGGGAATGAAGGCGGGACAGAGCCCAGAGTCACAGGGCTGTAAAGGACCGGAGATCACCTGGCCTGACCTTTGGGTGGCCTCCGCGACACTTCCCATCCCTCATCGCACAGCGCAGACGAATGGGCTTCTCTCGCCCTCCCGGGCTTGCTGCAGGCCGTCCCCATCCCACCCAGAGCTGACCCACCCTCTGGCATCCTAGGGAAGGCCCTGAGCTAATTTTCTGTCCGAGGAGAGAGCGGGGCTGAGACGCCCATGCCCCGGTGTGTTTTTTCCCCACCCCAACTTTCCATTCAGTCCCGAAGGGGAAGAAGAAGGCTGACGCCTTGCTCCGAAGGCTTGGAAAGACCCCAACAAAGATACCCCCATGACCCCATAGCAGAAACGACTCGTGCCAAGGGTTTAAGAATAAAGTTAGGGGGCTGGAGTGATAGCCCAGCCCGGGTAGAGGCGTTTGCCTTGCATGCGGCGGGCCTGTGCCGGCCAGGTTCGATCCCCGGCATCCCATATGGTCCCCGAGCACTGCCAGGAGTAATTCCTGAGTGCAGAGCCAGGAGTAACCCCTGAGCATCGCCGGGTGTGACCCAAAAAGCAAAAAAAAAAAAAAAATAAAGAAGAAGAAGAAGAAGAAGAATAAAGTTAGGGGACGGTTTGGGGACAGCTGCCCTGGTGTATCAGAGGCTCCGTGTTGGGTCCCCAGCATCAGCCCCACGCTGATACAATCCCCATGGGGCTGCTTTGGGGATGCCCCCAGCTGTATGGCAGAGCTAGCCACTTCTTGCCCACCCTCCACTCATCTCAGCAACAGGAGATCAGCCACAACAAAGGGGAGGAGGACAAGTAAATAAATAAAGCAAGATGCGATGCCGGAAACAGTTTCTTCCCTCCCAGAATGTGCTCTTGTCCCACCCGCACCTGCGCTCTTGGGCTGTGAAGCCTCTTCCCCCAACTAGCAGCCACTGCCTGGGCTTGATCTCCAGGGACTGGGGGCTGCCTCCCTTCCCAGGGGGAAACAGGAACACCAGGACTGTGGAGGAGGGCTGGGGGAGAGGGAGCGGCTGCCTATTTTTTCAGAATCACCAACCCAAAGCCTTGGGTCAGTTTCAGAGGACTGGGCTGTCCACTTCTCCTCTTTGGCCTGACACAGGCTTGGTTCTCTGGGTCCGCTGTGCCCTGGACAGAGCAGAGGAGAGCGGAGTCTGGGCAGGGCTGCACAGTGCGCTGGCTCGGGGCCCCTCACTGGCCGGAGCCGGCAGTTTGAGTGGCCAGTAGACTTTCTTAGGCACTCCATCACGGGGAGTCGGCACTCAGTAAGTGTCCTGTGCGGGTGTGGCTTAGTTGGGACCCAGGGCGTTACTCGCTCCCTTGCAAGAGTAGTTGTTTCTCCACATTCTACGTGGCTGTTGTGCCCCCGAGCCCGCCAGTGTACGTTGGGGGTTGGGGGGGTCAGAACTCTGTGCCGGTGTGTTCCCCATCGCCCCAGCCCCTCCAGACACCCCGGCTCCCCTCTTTGTCTTCTCTTGGAGTTGTGTGTGCAAAACCTTGCGCTGCGTGTCCTGGCCGGCGTGAGAGCGCGGGGCGGCACCCCGCTCCCCCACTCCTCCCGCGGGGACACGACGAGCCGGAGCCTGGTGCTGTTTGGTCTGGAGCCGAGCCGGGGCTTGCATTGATCCATTGATTGTGCGCGGTCTGCGCCTGACCTCCCTGCTCCCGGGGAAGCCGTCTCCATGGAGACCGGGCCGGCTCCCCCAGCTCGGGATTGTAAATTCCTGCAGGCAGCGGGCGGCCCGGCAGCCTGGGGAGGGGCGCCGCGCCCGGGCGAGCAGGGGGAGGCACGGCCGCGCAGAGGCCCCATCTGAAAGAAAAAAAAAAGGGCACGATAAAGGAGGAGGAGGAGGGAGGAGGGAGGAGGAGGGAGAAGTGGGGAGGGAGGAGGAGGAGGAGGGAGGAGGAGGAGGAGAGGAGGGAAGAGGAGGAGGAGGAGGAGGGAGGAGGGAGGAAGAAGAAAAACGAGAAACAGCTAGGAGAGGAGGAGAAAGAGGAGGAGAACAGCGAGGAAAAAGAGCCGGAGCCTGGGAGAAAGCAGGAGAGAAAGAAAGAGAGGCAGAAAGGGCGTGTTTCTGGGGCTGCGCGTTTCCCCCTCCCCTTTCTCAGGTCCCCGGCCGAGCCCCGCGCTCTCGGGCAGCAACTCTCTCCGGGGAAGCTGGGCACTGGGTGCAGTTATTCGGAGCCGAGCCCGGAGCCGTCCCGCAGTCAGCCCTCGCGCGCCCTGCGCCCCGCTCCCTGCCGCGCCGGCCAGCGAGCAGCCGGGAGCGCCCCGAGCCTCCGCCCGGCCCCGGCAGGGCGCCCTCCCTCCCCCGCCGCACCAGGGGACCCGGCCCGCTTCCGCCAGTCCCAGACTGCGGGCCCGGCCCCGGCTCCCCCGGCCTCGCCGGCCGCTGCGAGGTGCAGCCATGGGCTCAGGGCGCGTGCCCGGGCTCTGCCTGCTCGTCCTGCTGGTCCACGCCCGCGCCGCCCAGCACGGCAAAGCCGCCCAAGGTAAGCCGAGCGGGGCGCGGGGCTGCTGGGCTCCCGCGCGGGGATCGCTGCTTCCCAGGGGCAGGGCAGGTGCTGGGAAGCTTGGAGGTTGTCACGACCCAGAGCTGCACCCCGACGCCCCCTGTGCTAGGGGCGAGGTTTTGGGGTGGGGTGATGCGCCCCAGGCGAAAGGCTGAAGGAACCCGGGCTGCAGCGGTGAGAGCTTTTATTCGGGCACACGGGGCCCTGGGCCGAAGGGACCGCCGCGCACCTCAATTTTTGCCCGGCCACACCATCTTCCTCCAGACTTCTTGCCCTCCCAAAGTCCCAGCGGATCCGTTTCTCTCAAACATTGCCAGAAACTCCAGTCGTGGCCTTAAAAGTTGAGAAAGCGAAGGAAAACTTTTCCGCCAGGCCGTGGATTTCTTCCCCGCACCCCTCCCCCAAACCCTCGCTCAGAGTTAGACATTTCGAAGCTGTTGTTCTTCCCGTGGGCAGAGAAGAAGCATCTTTTATGGCAAAACCAGCTCTCCCGCCGCTGGGGCTGGAGAGAGAATTTCAGCGCTCTGGCTCGGGCAAGAATGTCGCGTTTCTGCCTCTTTGGGGAGGGGTGGGGGGTGGGGGCTCTGGAGGAGTCTCTGGTCTTTGCATGGCTTTTCATTTCTTATCATAATATTTATTTATTAAGGCCCCGGTTTCCAATTCCATTTAAATCCAGGTCAGAATTGCATTAAAATAACAAAGTCAAATTCCAGGCCCGGCAGCTCTGAGAGATCCCTCTAGGAATTAGAGAAGGCTGAGAGGGCCCCAAGCCGGGGATCCGTGACCCCAAGGCTGGGCTGGCAGAAACCGGGTTGGTGGGGCCAGGCGGTCTGGGGGACAGTCTCCCCTCCCCTTGACCGCTTGCTGCACCCTCCCCACCCCTCCTGCCCTCGCCCAGAAAGAGATTTATATGGTCAAAGAAAAAATTCCTCCTGGCAAAGACTTTTGCCCTGGAGGTCCCTACTGCTTGCCCCCACCCGTTTCCTGATGGGGTGCAGGAGCGCTGGGGTGTAGGCAGGGCTGGCCTAGAAGGGGACATTGAACTTGAGAGTTGGGAGAATGTAAGCATCGGGCAGTGGACTCTGTGTCCGGGCGCTCCGCGCGTGTCCACTCATGCCCCCTCCCATCCTGTCCGTCCACCCTCATCTCCCCCAACACGCCTCTTCAGTGAACCCCCACCTCCTCCAACCTGTCCTTCCCACAACCAATCACTCAGAGACCCACAGCAGTCAGACCCTGCCCTCACTCACCCTGCAGTTCCAGTGCCCTGGGCTGGGCACTGCTGGGCACCCAGGGCTGGGCGCAGCCCCTCTCCCCTGGACTCACTTGTGTTTTCATAAACAAAGCTGGCTTTTGTAGTATGTGCTGACTTACTCATAGCAGGGAATTAACTCTGGATGTTAGTTCAGGTTAAATGTCTGAAGGAAGGCGCAGGCTTCGTGCAATAATCCACAGACAAGATTAGGGCTTCTTTCAGGTTGGAGCCAGCTTCTGCTGTCGCGTATTCTCAGAGAATCCTAGAAAGGACAGGTGTTGTCACGCAGAGCTCTCGTGTTGGGGAGATGAGCTCTCGTCCTTCAGGACTCTCGCAGGGTCCCGGATTCTGACTTTGGTCCTGCCGGGCTCCCTCTTGCTCTGACAGACTGTGATGAACTGGCACCTTCTGCTCCCATGGGTCCCTGCCTTGGGCCCACTCTTCAGAAACATACAAGCTGGTCTGGGCACAGGTTGGCCAGGCCAGGAAGGGGCCGGGGCAGCCTCCC
This sequence comes from Cryptotis parvus, assembly GCA_021461705.1. Taxonomy (NCBI): domain Eukaryota; kingdom Metazoa; phylum Chordata; class Mammalia; order Eulipotyphla; family Soricidae; genus Cryptotis; species Cryptotis parvus. The sequence continues at coordinate 9,697 of JAJIBD010028325.1, forward strand.
TCACCCCGTCAATGATGGACTAGTTGACCTTACCTCTAGACAGAGCGAGGAGTTGGGGGGAGCATTCCCTACTCCCCCCATTACATCACGCCACCCCCCTTCTTTCATACCATGCTCTATTCAGGATCAAGCCAGCCTGTGTTTGAAACACACCTTCTCTGCGCCGGAGGAGTTGTTCCCCTCTGGGGGGACCTGACGCTGTCCCTTTCCCCAGAGCCTCCAGTGATGTGGAGCTGGGGAGGGGATAGCACAGCCAGGCTGTGTGTGAGCAGGTATGCGTGTGTATGTGCGTGTGTATGCGTATATGTGTTTTTGTGTGTGCGCACAAGTGTATGTGTGTGCGTGTCTGTGTTTGTGTGTGCACATGTGTATGTGTGCATGTCTGTGTGTTTGTGTGTGCGTGTGTGTGTGCACGCACATGCATGTGTGTGCACGCTATGCGTGTGTGTGGTTGTGAACATTCACACACTCACTTGTGTGAATGCTTGTGTATGTATGTGCTGGTGTGTGTGCTTGTATGCGTGCATATGTGCATGTGTGTCTGTGCATGTGTGTGCCCGTAGTGCGTATGTATGTGCGTGTGCACATGTGCAAGATTCTCACCGCCGTCACGTGACAGAGCTCCCATCTCCTGTGACTTGGTTGCCAAACGTGACCTCGCCCCTGCTCTTGCGACCCCCAGAACCGGTGAGGCTGGGATGACTGGGAGCGAGGGTGCCAGGGAGTCGACTGCGAGGTTCTGAGTGTTTCCAAAAGTGTCTGGCTATGTATTCTAAAGTAGACGGACTGGATAACCAAGATAATTGTCAACTTAAAAGCGTTAATTTGCTTTGCTTTTGGGGGAGGTGGGGGTAGGGGAGTGGGGTGGGGGGGAGCTGCTGCAGCTTAAAAGCCCTAATCCCAGCGGAGGGCTCAGGTTACAGCGGAATGAAAAGGTCTCCGGGGCTCGGGAGGAAACTCGTCCGCTGGGCAGGCTCGCAAGAGCCGGCCTGGCCCCAGCCTTTACCTGACTGTTTTCTGATAAAGTTGCGTATTTAGAGTTTCGCCGTCCGCGTTCCGCGGTAAACAGGGCGTCTCTGTCTGGGGGTGTGTGTCTCCCACTTTCTTCCCCCACCCCCCTCCCTCCGCTTTCATGTGGCTGCTCCCCTCTTCCCCGTCTCCTGTGGGCAGCCCTTACAGTGAGCGAACTGTTCCTCCAGCCCCTCCCTCCCCAGTAGAAATGGAAACCAGGTCCGTGGCCCCGTGGACAGCACCGTGCCCTAGCCCCATCCACGCCACTGGAGAGGGGGTCCCCGCCCTGGGAGCCCGAGCTTCACCTCTGGGTGCTCATCCTGCCCCCCTGTTCCCTCTCCCTGCCCCCAGGAGTGGAGAAGGTGGGTGGACTGCCCAGAAATTCCTCTGGAATCCCTTTGACCTTTCTCTCTCACTGACACACACACACACACACACACACACACACACACACACACACACACACACAGGCAGTGTGGGGCAGAGGAGGAGAGCCTGGGCTGGGGGCGCCCACACTGCTCCCACTTCTGATCTTCCACCTCTGCAGGGTGGGAGGGTGGGCAGTGGCTAGAAGACCCTGGAGCCAGATTTACTGCTGGCACAGGAAGAGGAAAGTTCGCAGCACCCCATCTGTGAGATTATTTTTCTGGAACCTTCAGGAAGCAGAGCGCACGCTGCATTCTGAGTGGAGCAAGGTGGGAGCCTGGACGATGGACCTGCTGTAAATGCAGCAGGCCTGTCTGTGGGCAGGGGAAGAGCTTCGTGTTCGGGGGCCATGGGCACGTGCGTGCTCTAGCTGGGCGTGTGCTCACATAGAAGCCTGTGTGTGCATGAGCGTGTTACAGGGCCTGATCGTGCTGTGTGTGTGCATGGGTATCATGGATGTGTGTCTTGCGTGCATGCTTTCAGGCCAGAGTAGCGAGACTGCCAGTGAGAGCTGGCGTGGGCACGGGCGTCTTGGGAACTAAAGTGGAGCACTAAAGCGGTGGGCTGGCTTTGGGGCTTGGCCCCTGAGGCTGGCAGTGCCCGCGAGAGGCCTAGACAGGAGTGTGGAGGCAGGATCTGCGGGCACTGCTGGTAGAGGTGAAGAACGCAAGCCCAGGGTGTGTGGTGGGGTTAGGAAAAGGAGCCTCCGGACCGGAACCCCAAGGGAAGAGTGGAAACTCCCAGCTCTCTCTACAGGCTCCAGTACCCTCCAGTACCGTAGGGTCCCTATCTCTGCTTCTGCCACAGGGCAATAGAAATGCCTCAATGCCCCCCAGCGACAGCCCAGCGGGTAGGGCATTTGCCTTGCACTTGAGGCCGGCCTGTGCCGTTCCATCCTGGCATCCCAAATGGTCCCTGAGCACCACCAGGGAGTAATTCCTGAGTGCAGAGCCAGGAGAAACCCCTGAGCATCGCCGGGTGTGACCCAAAAAAGCAAAGAAAAAGAAATGCCTCAATGGGTGGGTCCGAGTGACGGCACGGGGAGGGCGCTGCCTTGCACACAGGCCACCCAGTTCAATCCCGGCACCCCATAGCGTCCCCCAAGCACTACCAGGAGTAATTGCTGAGTGCAGAGCCTGGATAAACTAAAACAAAACAGCAACAACAAAAGAAATGGCCCCAGTAGGGAGTTGGGGAAAGAGCACAGCGGGGAGGGCACTTGCCTTCCAGCGGCCAACCCGGGTCCAAGCCCCAGCATCCCATATGGCACCATCAGGAGTAATTCCTCAGTGCAGAGCCAGGAGTAGCCCCTGAGCATCTCCAGGTGCCCCCAGCCCCCTACAAATTCCCCAGGTCCCCCTCCCAGGCCCTGCTCACAGCAGCTTCAGCCTTCATCACTTTCTCCTCCCTTCTTCCTCCCCCATTCCCTAGACCCTCTCTGAGCACTGGCGAGCTCCCAGCCCTAGCTCCCAGCCCCACCCCCCCGTGTCCCTCCATGCAGACAGCATGCTCTGGGAACAATCGGCCACAGCAAAAGTGCATGAGCACATGTGTGGACCCAATCCCCACTCCAGGATCATGGTGCCTCTGGACCAGGTCCGAGGGCTGGGCGTGGCTCATGGCTGTGCACCCCTAGGTGAGTTCTCTGTGGGGACCCTCCCTAGGCATCTCTAGGTTTGTGCCCGGGTTCAGCTTTGTCCTGGCCCCACAGGGAGCTAATGGTAGCAGGAGGGGGCTGTGTCGTCTCACTTCCCTCAGGTGCTGTGCCAGCCTGAGCCAGGCCTCCCTGCTCACACTGCAGGGCACCCCCTCATGCAGGCTCCATGGGGGGACAGGGCAGCCTTGCCCGGCTATGGGCACAGAGGGACTGGAGAAGGAGGCGCTTAAAGGCCAGACTCTGGGGAGCAGGGTTACAGAGAGGACGTTTTTACAAGTTTCTAATTATATTTATTTGGAGTTTTCCTCTGGCGGTTAGAAGCTGTTAACAGCAGGGGCCTGTATCCCCTGTTTGTTTTTTTTTGTTTCTAACCAGCTGCTCCGGCCCGTGTATCGCAGGGAAGGGAGACACCTGCCCACACGCTCCTCCCTGCAGCTGTGTCTTTGACCATCTTCCCACTGGTGCGGGCTGTGGGGCATTCACGTACCCGCAGCCCCCTGGTGCTCGTGCTGTCTCGGTGGGATACTTGCTTCTTGCAAAACTTGGCAGGTGGCAGAGGCCAAGGATGAAGGTGTCGCTTCTGGGCCCCTCAGGACAGCTGCTGGAGCCTGTCGGGAGAGCTGGCCGGGAGATAGAAGGCCGGATCCCTGCTCCGCTGTGGTGCTCCACCCAGGCTGGTTCTCACAGTGGGTAATTAGAGTCGGAACCCTCCGAGGATCAGGCTGCATGGACAGTTTGCTTGTAGTTACTTGGCTGTGCATAGCTTTGTTTTTCTGCTCATTTGAGGGAGATTGAGGCTCATCCGCAGGGACCCCCCTCTGCTTGCTACCTGTTCCCCCATTCCCATGCACCCTGACCACCCCCAATGCCTCAGACGCTCAGTTCTCTTCACCCCATCAAAGGCTTCTGATAGGGGATGCTGATAGTGCCCACAGTGAAAGGAAAGAGAGTTTCGTCCACTGATTGGACCTAACGTCCCCTTTCCAGAACTGAAGTCACTCAGAGGCCCCTAGAAATCTACTTGCTATAAGGGAGCAAACAGAATTCATCCCCCAAAAGTACTTGAGGCTTCCAGCACCGCCCCAGGCTGGGGGTGGGGGGAGCACATCCTTGGAGAGAAACCCTAATTTGGGGGAATGTTCCAATGAGTAGATTCCAGCAAAGATCCACTAAGGAAAGCCCGCAGGGCTCTCTGATGATGGCTCAGGCCCCAACCCCAGCCCTGCGGCACCAGGCATCAAGTACTTCCGAACCTTCGAGAAACAGCCTGAGCTTGTATAATAGCCAAGGCTCCTTTCTTTTGTTTTGGTTTTGGGCCACACTCGGTAGTGCTCAGGGCTTACTCTTGGCTCTGTGCTCTGGGGCCAGTCACTCCTGGAGATGCCGGGTGGGGATCGGGGTCTCAGATGTAAGGCTGGGGGTAGAGCTAGAGCCGGAGCTAGAGCCGGCTGCGTGTAAGAGGCGCCTTAACCCCTGTGCTATATCTCCAGTCCCGGAGGAGACTGTTTCTGTTTTGGGGTCACACCCAACAGTGCTCAAGGTTGACTCCTGGCTCTGCTCCAGGATCACTGCAGCGGGGCTCAGAGGAACATATGCATTGCCTGGCATCTTACCTGGGGCAGCTGTGTGCCAGGCAAGCACCCTACCCCCTGTACTGTCTCTCCAACTGCCCCCCAAGTTTCTCCCTGAGAAAGCAGTGCTCCACCTCCTCTCCGTGGGTCATGTCTGTGGTTTGGGGGGGCTCTCTCCAGGCCTCTCTGGCCCCTCTTGAGAGTGGGCCCAGGTCTGCGAGCCTCAGCCCTTTCCAGATGGGGAAGAGATTCCAGGCAGCAGCCTCAAGCCACACCAAATGGGCACCTTAAGGGGCAGGAGCGATAACAGCGGGAGGGCACTTGCCTTGCATGCAGCCAACCTAGGTTCAATCCCTGGCATCCTGCATGGTCCCCCAAGCACATGGTCCCCAGCGGGAGTAATTTCTGAGTGTAGGAGTAACCCCCAAGCATCCCAAGTGTGACCCAAAAAAAATGCCTTAATAGGGCATCTTTCCCCTTGCTGTGCTGCCGTCTCCCTGCCCTTAAGACGAACTTCTGAGGAGTTGGAGGGAGTAAGAGAAGAGCTTCTTCTCTAAGGGACATGGTGTGGACTCATCTGTGCCCCCCTGCAGCCCATCCATCCATTCATCCATCCGTCTGTCCATCCATCCATTCGTCCATCTGTCCATCCGTCCATCCATCTTTCCCTCCATTATTCATTCAATAGCCATCATCCATCCATTCACCACCAGCCATCAGCCATCCATTACCCACATCCATCTATTCAACACCAGCAACCAGCCATTATTCAAATGTCCATAATCCATCCACCCATTATCCATCTCTCATGCACCACCCACCCGTCTCCTGGTCCTCTGACTGGACAAACACTCACCAAATGCCTTGCGTGCTTTCGCCCCTTCTCACTGCTGCGTGCCTCACACCCAGCTCCTGACCTGGCGGAACATACTGCCTTACTCTCGGTTGAGCATTTGAATGAATCCCCTCACTTCCCTCAGCTGCTGATCAGGTTTCAGAGTAGGGAATCAGGGCCTCAGGGTGAAAAACAGCACAGAGCAAACATTCCTGGCTCAAGGTAGCGAATAAAGGATATCAGAGGGCAGGCAGTGGTTGTCCAGTCCCTCAGACCATAAAGTCTTAGGAATCGAGAAGGAATGGGCGTAGAGGCTGCAGCAGTCAGAGGCGGCACCCAAGCTGGGGAGCGCTTGCCAGGGAGCTGGGAAGCCTCCGAGCAGAGTGGAGCAGAAGGAGGTGGGGAGCGCGCGCCAGGCTCTGCGGCTCCCCCTGAATCCTTCTGCTGCTTCTACTGCTGTTTGGCTCAGTCCTGGTGGGGCTCTGGAGACTGTATCTGGTACCAGGGATCGAGCCTGGGTCAGAAGGAGATAAAGTCTATTCTTGGGGTGGGAGTTCTCTGGCTCTCTTGGGGAGACCCTCAGGAGGAACTCAGGACCCCCTGTGTGATATAATCCACCCCCTTCACCTCCTCCCTTCACTGAGCGCTGAGCTGTGCGAAGGCCAGGGAGTTGTGTAGGAAGCCTGGACCGCTGCAGACCCGTGTCGGTGCCCAGAGGGGAGTGGGGTTCTGGAGCTGCCCCTGCCGCTGTTGCCTTATTCATCCCAGCACCCTGAGTGGAGGCGGGCACTGACCTCCCCTCCGGCGTCCCCCTCTGCTGTGGGTGGTACCTGGGGGACTGGAGGAGTCACTGAGCGCTGGTCTCCCCACGCCATCTCCCCACATTTCCCACTTACTGTCACAGGCTGTGTGTCCCCACACCAGACCCAAAGTGGGGCTCTCCTAAGGGGGAGCGGGCAGGGAGGGTGCTCGGGAAGGATTCTGGGGAGAAATAAAACTAATGAGGAATAAACCAGCGAGGAGATGGGGGTGATACAGTAGAGCAGCGAGGGGGTTTGCCTTGCACACGCCTGGCTGGGGTTTGATCCCCAGCATCCCAGGTGGTCCCCAAGCATCTCCAGGAGTGAATCCTGAGTGGAGAGCCAGGAGTAACCCCTGAGTCGGGTTCCCACCCCCAAAAAAAGAAAATAGTGAGGGGCCAGAGCAATAGCACAGTGGGAGGGCATTTTCCTTGCACGCCAGCGGCCCAGGTTCGATCCCGGCATCCCATATGGTCCCCCAAGCACTGCCAGGAGTAATTCCTGAGTGCAGAGCCAGGAGTAACCCCTGAGCATTGCTGGATATGACCCAAAAAAAAAGCCAAAAAAAAAAAAAAGAAAAGAAAATAGTGAGGTAGAGCAGAGAAATAATACAGGATAGAGGCTCTTGCTTGCACGCAGCCAACTCAGACTTGATTCCCAGCAGACACTTCATTGGTCCCCGGAGCCCAACAAGGACTCACCCCTGAGAACAGAACCAGAAGTAAGCACTGAGCACTGCTCGGTGTGACCCAAAACAGTAGCAGTCCAATAGTGAGACATTTTGCTTTACATGTGAGGGCCTTGGGTTCCTTTCTCAGCAACCCTTCCCAACCCCACCCCACCCCCACACACACAAGCACTTACAAACTTTCTCTTTTTAAATTTTTTTTTTAATTTGAGACACCGTGATTTACATTGTTCATAATAAAGTTTCATGCATCCAATGTTCTACCACCAAAACCTCCAGAGTTTCCTCTCCAGCCTCCACCCAGGCCCGCCACTGCGGTCAGCCTCGTTCTGTAGAGCAGTTGTGGGGATCAGTTGCCTTTGGCCATTAAAAGTGAACTTTCAGGGGCCGGAGCAATAGCCCAGCCGGTAGGGCATTTGCCTTGCACGCGACCGCCAATGTCGGCCTGGGTTCGATCCCGGCATCCCATATGGTCCCCGAGCACCGCCAGGAGTAATTCCTGAGTGCAGAGCCAGGAGAAATCCCTGAGCATCACTGGGTGTGACCCAAAAAGCAAAAAAAAAAAAAAAAAGTGAGCTTTCACTGAGCACTTACAGTTTGCCTGCACTGTAGCACTGCGTACTGACCAGAATCAGTGGAGCTGGAGCAACCCTAGAGGAGACATAATGTTTTGATGAGTATTAAATACGATGATGAGGGGCCGGAGCAATAGCACAGCGGGAGGGGCGGTTGCCTTGCACACAGCTGACCCAGGTTCAATCCCGGCATCCCATATGGTCCCCTGAGCACCGCCAGGAGTAATTCCTGAGTGCAGAGCCAGGGAGGAACCCCTGAACTTCATGGGGTGTGACCCAAAAAGGCCAAAAATAAATAAACAACTAAATAAAAATAAATATGATGACAATCATTATTCCCTGCTACAAAGAATGGAAGAAGGAAATTCAGAGGCTGACCAGGACCAGTCGGTGCCAGGGGCAATGGAACTTGGGGTCATCCAACAGTGACTCCGGAATGTTCCTCTCAGTCCTTCCGATCCCGTTGCTGCTCTGGGCCTTTGCCTGGAAAAGGAAGTGCTGAAACTCGGGAGAGCGGGCAGAGTGGTCGCTGTGGGAGATCGGGCCCCGGGAGTCCCAGCATACTGCAGGGTGGCCACACCCTGGTGTCAGCCAACCAGCTGGCCATCAGCCTAGCCGTCCAGCACCTTGCCAGAGAACAAGCGGTAAGATGAGCCTGCGCTCTGGGGCTCGCCTGGCTGCCACACGCATGCACACACACATGCATCCATGCACTCACACAGCATCCATGTACTCACACAAGCATCCACATCTGCTCCCGGCCTAGGCGAGGTGGGAGGGAGGCCTTTCTGCTGGAGTAAAAGCAACACCTTCTTTCTGAGATCAGGTTTAGATCCATTCTCCTATAAGAGGCCTGGAAGGATAGCTGGGCCAGGCAGGCCTCAGGAGGTGGCTTTAAAACAATAACAGGGGTGGGGCTGAGCGATGGCACATCGGGAAGGCTTTTGCCTTGCCTTACAGCAGACCTGGGTAAGCATCACTAGGTGCGACCCAAAAAAATAAAAAAAAAGAACCATAACAGGGGCCTGAGCATTACCAGGAGTAATTCCTAAGTGCTCACCCCTGAGCATTGCTTGAGTGTGACCCCCAATAAAGACCAAAAAAAATCCCCCCAAAAATCTATCTTAGATGAGGCCAGAGAAATAGTGCAGCAGGCCATACTCTTGCTTTGCGTGCGGTCGACCCAGGTTGCATCCCAACCTTGGTCACCCAAGGTCTGAGAGCAGCTTTGTGTGTGGGAGACCGGGCTTGATCCTCGACCCCGCGGTCCCCTGAGCACTGAGCCAGGAGCAGTTGCCAGCCCAGTCAGGTGTGGCCCGAGAACAAGTACTAATAATAAAGCCACAGCAGAGCAGCTGAGCTGAGGCCACAGAGTCCCCCTGTGTCTGCATCTCCGCAGGGGTGCAGCGGACAGGGAGGGGCTCGGGAGGGGGCAGAGGGATAGTCAGGAGTCGGCCATCCTGAGCGGAGTGCTGGGAGGAGCTCTGGCAGAGGAGTTTTCAGAAACTGGAGGGTGCTGTGCATGCAGGGGCTGGGGTCTGGACTCCGGCCCCTCAGGGTCCATCTGTCCCCGCACTGCCAGGACACCCCGCACTGAGGCAGGCTCTCCCCAGAGTATGTGCAGGTGTGACCCAAAAACAGAAGCAGCTCTGGGATGCGTGGTCACTGAGACTCCCTTGCCTTCTGCCTGCCTCAGACTATCAAGGATTGCACCAAGGGAGGAGCTCAACCGCTCCAAAAAGCCCAAGAAGAACAAATAAAACAAGGTCTGCAGCTGTTAAAAGGTGAGAAGGGGCCAGAGAGGTAGCCCAGTGGTAGAGCCCTTGCTTTGCACAATCAAGGTTCAATCCCTGACATCCCATATGTCCCCTGAGCCACCAGGAGTGATTACTGAGTGCAGCCGGTATGGCCCCACAAAAAAGATGGCAAGAAATTGTTCAGGGCCGGAGCGATAGCACAGCGGGAGGGCGTTTACCTTGCTTGCAGACGACCGGGTTCGATCCCCCGGCATCCCATATGGTCCCCCAAGCACCGCCAGGAGTAAACCTTGAGCGTCTCCGGGTGTGACCCAAAAAGAAAAAAAAAAAGTTGTTCGAAACTTGGGAGGACGCCAGGCCTCAGCCTCGGTGCCTTCCTCGTGGCTCACCTTCCTCTCACTCTGCACACTGGAAGTGGCACCACCCCAGAGTCCCCTCGAACCCCACTACTCAGAGACATGTTCCGGGTGGCCCAGGGCAGACTCTGCTCGGACCCTTCCCTGGGGCTTTCCCGAGAATGTCCCATCTGTGCCGTCCCTCGAGATCCCCACCCAACATGAGCCCTCTGGCTGATGTCACGTGAGTGGCCACACATGACTGGTGTCCCCCTGTCTGACAGCACAGCCCATCTGTCTGGGCAGGACTCTGAGACTTGTCTGACGACTCCGTGTCCTGGAAACCCCAAGCTGTTCTTTGAGACATTTTACCCCAGTCAGCTCACCTATGCAGGTATTATCACCATTTTCCTGTTCTTTCCTATTGTTTTAATCACACCCAAGGTGCTCAGGGGCTGTAGTGCTGGGGTGCTGGGTCATATGCAGTGCTCAGGGGCTGCGGTGCTGGGCCATAACAGAACTCAGGATCCAGCCACGACCAGCCTGTAAAGGCAAGCTCCTGCCCCACTGTACTGTGTCCCCTGACCCAATTGATTTTACTTTATTTTTGGTCTTTGAAGCCACACCTGGTGGTGCTCAGGGCTCTTTGTCCAAGGATCTAGTCTCGGCATGTCTGGGGGGGCCCCTGGGATACTCAGAATTGAACACAGGTTGGCCAGATGTAAGGCAAGTGCCCTCCCCACTGTCATCTCTCGACACACTCACCTGCCCTGTTTAAAGAGAAGGAACCAAGGGGCCAGAGTGATAGCACAGTGGGGGAGGGCATTTGCCTTGCCCTCTGCACGCCCAGGCTCAATTTCCCGGCATCCAATTTAGTCCCCCAAGAACTGCCAAAAGTAATTCCTGAGTGCAGAGCCAGGAGTAACCCCTGAGCATTGCCAGTTGTGACCCAAAAAAAAAAGAAAAAAAAAATGAACCAAGAGAATCCAGGCGCCTCTCCAGGCCACAGCAGTGCAGAACTTGAGCATGGAACTGATGGGTTCAGGAGTTGAGGTTGTCTCTGTGGTAGCAGGTCACCGTTCTCTCCTCATCATTGGACAGACTCCAGGCAGCCCCTTCCTGCTGGGAGGGCCAGGGGGGTCTGTCTTAAGAACCTCTCTTCCATGGCCCCCTTGGCCTCCTCCTCCTTGGAGCTGGCTTCCCCGCAGGCTCACCACGGGGCACACAGACTGAGGTGAGGGGCTGGGGGGTCTCTGCAGCAGAACCTTGGGATGTAGTTGTTACACCACTCCGCACCCCCAATTTTAACAAAAGTAGCTTACAGATCATGTTCACAAACCCCTCTGATTTGACTTTAAACCACCTTTTCTCTCCCTCTCCTCACCCTCTGGTTTTGGGGCCACGCCCCCAGTGCCACACTTGCTCCTGACTCTGCACTCGGGGATGGAAGCCTGCTTGGCCGTGTGCAGGCAGGGCCCTCGACCCGCTGCCTTATGGCTCTGGTCCCCATCTCATCTTTACAGACCAGAGGCTGCTTCTGTTCTGCCTTGGACGATCCAGGAAGATCAGTGGCTCCTTGCACCTCTGTGCTTGCCTTTAGTGGAGGTTCTCGGGTCTTGGAGCCCAGATATTCACCTGAGGGATCTTGAAAACTCCTGAGGGGCTCAGCTGCAGCCTAGACCATGAGGGAGCGTCTTGGGGCCTGGCTTTGGGCTGAGGATTCTTTTTTTTTTTTTTTTTTTTTTCTTTTTGGGTCACACCCGGCGATGCTCAGGGGTTTTCCTGGCTCTGCACTCAGGAATTACTCCTGGCGGTGCTCGGGAACCATATGGGATGCCGGGGATCAAACCCGGGCCAGCAAGTGCCGGCCGCGTGCAAGGCAAACGCCCTACCCGCTGGGCTATCGCTCCGGCCCGGGCTGAGGATTCTTAAGGAGCTGTCTGTGGACAGGCAGCTGGGGCTGAGGCCCCCTCCCCATGGCACTGCCCACGTCCTGCTTCCTGTCACCTGTCCGTCCTTCCGACTTCCTTCCTTAGTTCTACCTGGAAGCCTCTGATGACCCCTTTCCTCAGACTGGTCAAGATTCCCTCTCACCTTCACATTGCACCAAAACTGGGTCTTAGCCAAAGACTCTCCAGCATTTTCTCTCCCACCTCCTTTTCTTTTTCTTTTTTCGTTTTGGGTTACACCCAGAAATGCTCAGGGGTTACTCCTGGCTCTGCACTCAATAATTACTCCTGGCAGTGCTGGGGGACCATATGGGATGCCGGGGATTGAACCCCGGTCGTCAAGTGCAAGGCAAACGCCCTCCCCACTGTGCTATCGCTCCGGCCCTCCCACCTCCTTTCTGAGCCCTTTTTATAAAAACGTTTTATTTGAGGGGGCCACACTCTACCGTGCTCCGGCTCTGTGCTCAGAGGTCACTCCCAGTGGTGCTCAGGGGACCATACACAGAGCTGGGGGATCAGACTGGAGCCGGCCGCATGCAAGGCAAGCAAGCAGCTTGGGTCCTCTGCCTGCTCCAGCTCTCCAGCCCCACAGAGCCTTCTTTTCTTTGCCTGGGTGGCCTCTCCCCTCACCAGGCTCCACGAGAAACACCTCCAGCGCGGCAAGAGAGGTTGGGAGGTGCCAGGGACAGCAGCCCGGGGGTGAAGAAGCCCTTTTGGGGCGGGGGAGCAGACAGCTGGAGCCGTGAGGGCCACCTTAGCAGAAGTGGGATTGCAGTTTCCAGCCCCTGCCAGCTCGGCGGTGCCGCCGCTGTTGACAGTGCTGGGGCCAGCGAAGCTCTCCCAGGATGGAGCTGCCTCGCTAAAGCTCCCTGGCGCCACGGTGGGCAAGTGGGGAGCAGGCCTGGCCTGGTGCAGGCTGATGGGGAGGTGAGGACGCCCCTTCTCGGCTCCCTTTCTTCCTCTCTAATTACCAGTGTCCGCTGGGCCCTGCCACCCTCTGAGGAGTGTCTGTTCCTGTGCCTTGCCCCTCCCCTTCCCTCTACGCCCGCCCTGGAGAGCCGTCACCACCTCTGGTCCCTGATTCCTGCTCCGAGGAATATTTCTCATCCACTTAAGCGCGTGCCCCGGTCCCAGGGGTTGTGTGTATAATAAACCCAAGAGGAGTGTTTGGAATGATGGAATTTTATCTGTCAGGCCAAATGAAGCATATCTGAGGACAGGACGGGACCTTTCTGGGTTCCTGAGTGACGGGATGGCCTCTCCGCTGTCAGAGCGGGGCCACTGGACGTCGGCATCTGTGTTTTCTTTTTCTTTTTTTTTTTTTTTCTTTTTTGGGCCACACCCGGCGATGCTCAGGGGTTACTCCTGGCTCTGCACTCAGGGAATTATTCCTGGCGGTGCTCGGGGGACCATATGGGATGCCGAGGATCAAACCCAGGCCAGCATAGGCCGGCCGCATGTAAGGCAAACGCCCTACCCGCTGGGCTATCGCTCCGGCCCCCACATCTGTGTTTTCAAGGGGAGATTTTTGTTACTGGGGAACCAAGCTGTCCTTCAGGAGGCGCCAAGGAAGGGTCTCACAGGCTCCCTCTGCTCCCACCCCCAACCCCGCAGATGTGGACGAGTGTGTGGAGGGGACAGACAGCTGTCACATCGACGCCATCTGCCAGAACACGCCGCGTTCTTACAAGTGTATGTGCAAGTCTGGGTACACGGGAGACGGCAAACACTGCAAAGGTGAGGGGGGAACTCTGCAGCCCCTGTCCAGCCCCTGCGTTCTGCCCAGGCTGGATGAAACACCACGCTGGGGTAGTGGGCACCGCTTTCTACTTTGCTGAGACCACAAACCAGCCCGCTGAGTCCCGCTGGGTGGTGGGGGGGGGCATCAGCATGTGGCTGAGGACTGAGCTCACCTCCCACCCTACACACACTTTGGGAGTCTGCATCTTAACACCCACCTCTTGCCCGTCAGGAGTTCCACAGTTTGCCTCAGGGGTAGCACAGAAAGCAAGCACCTCTCTCACGGAGAGGCAGGACACGGCCTCATCGGGTGTGCTCAGGTCTGACTCCTGGCGCTGTGTGCAGGGCTCGCTCCTGGCCAAGCTCAGGAGACCGTATGCATCTGGTACTTGGGGTCAGTCCTGACTGACGGCATGCAAGGCAGGGGCTTTGCCCCATCTCTCTGCCTCCCACCTTTTTCTTCTCGGGGTTTTCGAAATAATTAAACAACGAAGATTACAGTGAGATGCTCTTTGCAATGTGGCAGACGTACCACGCTGATTCCTGGTGACTTTACAAACAGAAACTGATTTTTTGTCATTCCTAGCAAGGGTCTTAAAATGTATTTGGGGAGCCAGAGAGGTACAGCCGGGGTTAGGCACTTGTCTTGCAGGCAGCCGCTGGCAGTGGCTCAGTCATGGCTCTGCGTATGCTCTCCTAAGAGCTGCCACATGTGGCCTGTGAGTCAGGTGTGGCCTCGGTACACCACCATGTGTGGATCCCAGAAAATAAGTTTTAGAGGGGCCAAAGAGAGAGTCCAGGGTTTAGGCACTTGCCTTGCATGCAGCCAATCCTGGTTCCACGCCCAGCACTGCGTAGGCTCCCATAAGCATCACCAGAAGCAACCCCTGAATAGAAGGTGAAAAGGGAATTATTTTATCCCTTCTGACTCAGAGTTTTGGAGACTGCACCAAAGGCACCGCAAAGAATCAAAGCAGGATAGAAGCCAACATGTTCTTTGAAGCATTATATACGGTCGTAAAATAAATGGAAAGAATCCAACAATAGACAAAAAGGATTCATGGATGCTTTTTATTGTTTTTATTTAGTTTGGGGTCACACCCAGCAGTGCTCAGGGGTTACTCCTGGCTCTGCACTCAGGAATCACTCCTGGTGAGGCTCAGGGGACCGTATGGGATGCCGGGGATGGAACCCGGGTGGGTCACGTGCAAGGCAAGCGCCTTATCGGCTGGACTCTCTTACCGGCTGGGCCCACTGACATTTTAAGCCGAGCTGGGGTGGGGGGCAGTCAGGGAGGCAGGACTGCAGGGGGCGCTGCTGCTCAGCCGCTCTCTGCCCACAGATGTGGATGAGTGCGAGCGAGAGGACAACGCCGGCTGCGTGCACGACTGCGCCAACATCCCTGGCAACTACCGATGCACCTGCTACGACGGCTTCCACCTGGCACCACGATGGCCACAACTGTCTGGGTGAGCAAGGCGGCGGGACGGGGGTCCACAGTTCCCATTGCCTGAACATGCCCAGCATGCTCCCAGCCCGGTTCAGCTCCTGGCACCACATGGTCCCCTGAGCATGAGCTGGGGCAGCCCTGGGGGGGCCCAGTACGGCCAGGCCCAGCGTCTCATTCTCACTGCTTGCATCAAGCCACACTGTTGGCCAAGAATCACTGCTGTGCTCCACCACACCCACCCCCAGCCTCCTGACTACTACCGGGGAGGGACAAAGTAAGCAAGAGGGACCGAGCGATAGCACAGCGGGGAGGTGTTTGCCTTGCATGTGGCCGACCCAGGCAGGTTCGATCCCCAGCATCCCATATGGTCCGCGATAGCACAATGGGGAGGGTGTTTGCCTTGCATGTGGCCGACCCAGGCAGGTTCGATCCCCAGCATCCCATATGGTCCCTGAGCACCATCAGGAGTAATTCCTGAGTGCAGACACAGGAGTAAGTCCTGAGCATCACCTACTGTGACCCAAAAAGCCAAAAATAAATAAAATATGATCAGTGTCCCCATGATTTTGGGCACCTAGGAGGAAATAACCCAGCTCTGGGTGAAACCCATCACAGCAGCCCAGGAGAGGGTGGCGGCAGTTGAGGCTCGAGCTGGAGAGACAGCAGGAAGGGGCTTCATTCAACCTGGCCCTGTGGCCTGGCAGCCACCCAGCCCTGGGCAGCCCAACTTTCTCGTGGGCTTGGGGACCTGCCACTCTTGGGTGCCACAGGAGCACATGCCAAGAGCCCAACCGAGTCTGAGCACACAGAGGGCACCCAGCGGTGGAAGCAGGGAGGTCAGAGACAGGAAGTCGTCCTGGAGGCTGCTAAAAGCTGCCTTCCTCCCGCTCCTCTTCCCACCACCGCTTCCCCCCAATCTGTCCTGGCGTCCTGTCCCAGAGCACAGCTCGGAGAACCTCCGGGAAACTCAGCCCGACTCTGATCTCTGCCACAGCGCAATATTCCGGGCCTCAAGTCACAATCCTTCCCAGGGAGAAACCCCGAACCCCACATCTGAAAAGGATTCAAGAATGTGACCCTGGGGGCCTTTCCCACATTCTTTTGGGAGCTCAACGATAAGACGCAAGAACAGAAGAGCAGAAAAGGAAGAGAAACAGGATACTACAAAAAAGTGGGCAAAGTTGAGGCCAAAGAGCGAGCACAGTGGGTAGGGCGCTTGCCTTGTGGATGCCCAACCTAGGTTCAACCCAGATAGTCCCCATGTAATTTCTGAGTGCAGAGGTGTGGCCAAAAAAACAAAGTAGCAAAGCTGTCCCCCAACAGATGGATTTGCTCAAGTTCCATTAACTAGAGTGTCTCCAAACTGCAGAGTTGGACCAGTTATGGCACAGCAGGGAGAGTGTTTTCCCTTACATGCCCAAGTTTGATCCCCAGTTTCCCATATGGTCCCCCGAGCACCGCCAGGAGTAATTCCTGAGTGCAGAGCCAGGAGTGACCCCTGAGCATTGCCGGGTGTGACCCAAAAAGAAAAAAATAAATAAAACCACTGTAGAGCTGCCTTCAAATCCAGGCATGGGCCGGAGAGTGACTGCAAGGGCTGGAGCACCTGCACCTTCCTGGCACCTTCTGGCTCCCCTGAGCACTGCTGAGTGTGGCTCGAGGGTCCCCATAACCAGTGAACCCTAGCAGTACCACAGTCTGAGCCCAGCACTCACCAGCTATCCCACATAGCCAGCCCACCTGAGGAGTCTAGGAGTGAGTCTGAGGTCCTAGGAGGGCAGCTGTGTGGGTCACAGCCACCCAGGAGGGGGTCTCAGGAAGAGCTTAGCTCGGTGGTCTGGGTGGTGATTTGGGGTGTGAGTTCAGCCTGGGTGCTCAGAGCTGTGCCCGAGGGGTCCAAAATTTAAAAAAGTGGGGGAGGGGAGGAGGCCGGAGGCGATAGCATAGGGCAGGGTGTTTGCCTTGCAAGTGGCCAACCAAGGTTCACTCCCCGGCATCCCATATGGTTCCCAGGCACCACCAGGAGTAATTCCTGAGTGCAGAGCCAGGAGTAACCCCTGAGTATTGCTGGGTGTGATCCAAAAAATAAAGAAAAAAGTCAATTCTGAGGCCAGGGACAGTATAATGGATTAGTAGGTAGGGCGTTGCCTTGCACACAGCAGACCTGGGTTCAATTCTTGGCATCCCATATGGTCCTCGGAGCCTCCCTGGAGTGATCCCTGAGTGCAAAGCCAGGAGTAACCCCTGAGCACTGCTGGGAATGGCTGAAAGACCAAACCAAAAGAAAAAGCCACATTCCATCTCTGCAGCTGAGTTATTTGGTTCCACTCCCAGCATGCGCCTCAAAACCCTCATCCCTGGCCCCCAATCCTGGCCGCCTCTCCCCTCAAGAACCCACACGGGGCCAAGCAATAGTCCAGCGGGTAGGGCGTTTGCCTTGCGCTGGCTGGCCCGTGCCGGCCTGGGTTCAATCCCCAGAATCCCATATGGTCCCCAAGCACTGCCAGGAGTAATTCCTGAGCAAAGAGCCATGAGAGTAATCCCTGAGTATTGCCGGGTGTGACCCAAAAAAAAAAAAAAAAGAACCCACATGGGCTTCTTGAGGCTGGGTGCCCCAGGTACAGCCAAGACACCCAGAGTGGCTGTCTGCTCACCAAGGCAGGTGGCCTCCTGACTGTTTTGAGGAGAGTCAGCCTGTGCCCATGGGGTGAAAGGGACCAGCCTAAACCCTGCTGCAGGACTTGGATTGAAAGTCTCTACTTTGGACTTTTAGGGGCACTTGAGAAAGTGCTCAGGGCAAGAATCTGTCTCTTGCCTTTGACTCCGGGATTCTTGAGGTTCTTGAGGCAGGAGCCGTGGGTCTGGGCTTTATTTATTTATTTACTTATCTATCGATCTATCTATTCATTCATTCATTCATTCATTCATTCATCTATTTATTTATTTATTGCTTTTTTTGGGGTCACACCTGGCCATGCTCGGGGTTATTCCTGGCTCTACACTCAGGATTTACTCCCAGCAGTGCCCAAGGGACCATATGGGATGCCGGGGAATCGAACCCTGGTCGGCTGCATGCAAGGCAAATGCCCTACCCACTGTTCTATCGCTCTGGCTGGGCTCTGCTTTAGTCAGCAGGTCAAGGATGGGGCTTTGGGGAAGAGGACAGCAGTGGGGCCCGTGGGGGTCCAGGTTTCTGCAGCCCCAGCTGGGGACCGGGCTCCTCCACGCATCCTAGAACAAGCAGACTGAGAAGGCTGAGGTCGGGGAGGGCAGCTATGTGGGCTACAGTCATGCAAGAGGGAGTCCTGGGGAGAGCTTGGCCCTAGGGACCTGGGTGGTGATTTGGGGTGTTGATTCGGCCTGGCAGCTCTCCCTTCCCTCCCTCCAAGCTACCAGACTTTGTTTTGTTAAACCAAAATAGGAGAAAGGCTGGGAAGTCTGCAGCAAGCCCAGGCGTGAGAGGGAGGGGAGGGGGCCTGGCTGGGCTTCGAAACCATCCCTGCCCCAGCAGGTGCGGCTGCTCCACCTGCCCCCACCGGAAACCATCCCTGCCCCACAGGTGCGGCTGCTCCCCACTACCTGGTCCGTACCACAGTGCTCCCTCATGCACACGCAGCCCTTTGTGGCACCCTCCCTGGTCCCTCATCACAGTCCACACCCCTGTTTCTTCTCTCAGGCTGACCTCCTCCCCTCTCCTCGCCCTCCCCTATTCCCCCTTCATCCCTCACTCCAGATTTGGTAGTTAGAATAGAATCTAAGCAATCGAATCTCTTCATTTACAAACAAATCCCTTTGTTTTTAATGATCGGCTTCATTTAATAAACACCTTTGTACCTACCCCCTTTCTTTTCTTTATTTCTTTCCCTTTCTCCTGTTTCTTCCTCTCTCGGTCTTTCTCTTTCTTGGCTTCACTACTTCTGTCTCTGTGCTCAGGAGTGAGCCCGGCAGTGCTCCAGGGATCTTCTGTAACGCTAGGGATGGAGCAAGGGTGGGTGCACACACCCCGCAAGCCCGTGACCCCCCCCCCACGATCTCTCTGTCCTTAGATCTGCTTAGTGGGGATGCAAGTCGTCACCTTGGGGAGCCCTCAAATGCCCCCCGCCCTGCTTAGCTCCCCAGTTCCGTTATCTGAGACTGGCTTGAGGCAGGAACAAGTCTAATGTGGGGGCGTAGCTTGGCCGGAAGGGGTGGGACAGGCCTGGAGGGGCCTGGCTGGGGTCTGGCTCCGCCCCTGCTTGTGGGTCCAGGGCCCACCCTAAGGCATTCCCCTTCTGGCACAGACGTAGACGAGTGTGCCGAGGGCAACGGGGGCTGTCAGCAGAGCTGTGTGTCAACATGATGGGCAGCTACGAGTGCCTCTGCCGGGAGGGCTTCTTCCTCAGCGACAACCAGCACACCTGCATCCAGCGGCCAGAAGGTCAGTGCCCAGCGCCAGCGGGTCCTTCCCCTCCCCAAACCCTGGTTCTCACCCCAGCTCCTGGGGTGCTCTTCGTGGGTGGTAGTCCCGGAGACTGGAGGCTGCGGTGGGGTGTGCTCTGCGTCCCAGCCCCGGAGCATCCATGAGACCCCATTCCTTGGATTGGATCTGGGGGATTCTGTGACTACGCAACATGTACAGGACGGAAATTCCAGCCTCGTCCATCCACCCCACACACCTACACAGCCCACTGCGCCGCACATACCGGGACTTCATATATATATTTGATGATTAAAACTGCTTTTCTGGGGGCTGGAGGCGATAGCACAGCGGGTAGGGCGTTTGCCTTGCATGCAGCCTACCGTGTTTGATCCCGGCATCCCGTATGGTCCCCCGAGCACCGCCAGGAGTAATTCCTGAGTGCAGAGCCAGGGGTAACCCCTGAGCATCGTTGGGTGTGACCCAAAAAAGCAAAAAAAAAAAAAAAAAAACCTGCTTTTCTGTAGAGGAGCCAGAGCTGTAGTACAGCGGGTAGGGCATTTGCCTGGCTTGTGACCCACCTGCCTTTGATCCCCATCCTACATGGTCCCCTGAGCACTGCCAGGATTCCTGAGTGCAGAGCCAGGAGTAACCCCTGAGCATTGCCAGGTGTGGCCCCCAAAAACAAAACCAGATTCATTTATTGGCCCCTGAAAAGCTTGTACAGGAGAAAGGGTATTGCATGCAGCAGCCCTCGTTCTGCTCCACATTTTGCCCCTCGAGAACGGGTAGGAGTGATCCCTGAGCACAAAGCCAGGAGTAAGCCCTGAGCAGTGCCAGGTGTGACCTCACAACCTCCGCCCGACAATAAAATAAGTTTGCGTGACTCCCCCCTCGTATTCCAGACCTGTTGTCTCTTACCCGGCCTGACTAAGCGCTTTCAGGCAGGAGATGATGGCTTAAGGTCCTGGGTGCCTCCTAAGTCCAAGGCACAGCGCAGTCATGCAGCCCTTTTCCCTTTTAGAAGGAATGAACTGTATGAACAAGAACCACGGCTGTGCTCACATCTGCAGGGAGACCCCCAAAGGGGCATTGCCTGTGAATGCCGCCCGGGCTTTGAGCTCACCAAGAACCAGCGGGATTGTAAATGTGAGACTCTCCTTGGGCGATGGGGCCAGGGGTGAGGGGGTCAGGGGATGTCGGGCGGAGGGCAGGGTCTGTGCCGTCTCCAGGGTCCCAGGCTGGCAGGCCGCAGGCTGCGCCCCGGTGCCGCAGGCTCCTGGGGTAAATGCTTTCAGCTGCTGAGCCATCTTCAGGGGCCTAAGGCCACCTCTTCTACTCTCTGAACAGTGACGTGTAACTACGGAAACGGCGGCTGCCAGCACACGCGGTGACGACACGGAGCAGGGGCCCCGCTGTGGCTGCCACGTCAAGTTTGTGCTGCACGCAGATGGCAAGACGTGCATTGGTGGGTGAGACTGGGGGCTGGGGAGCAGATGGGGCACGGGAGGCTGGCGAGTGGGCAGACACGATGCCAGGGCTAGAAAGGGCCGAGTCTTACAGCCCCGCACCCCCACCCCCTCCCTGGGAGCATCCCTGTCCTCCCCCAGGGTGTGTGGCTGAGAAGCGGGAGGGGACCAGGATGGGGAGGGGTTACCCCGAGTCGGGGCTACCCACCCACCCTCTCTCTTGGGGTCTCCCCGCGCCAAAGGTCATTTGACTCTTTCAGTGCCTTGCTCTCCTCCTGTAAGGCCTCCCGAGCCCAGACACCTTCTCTGAGCTCACACCCCACAGTGCTCCCTCTCAGCCCCGCCTGTAGCCCTGTCCCTGCTGACCCAGCCTGAGGCTTTCAGAACACCTGAACCCCATCCCGTGACCCGCCGCAGCACACCTGAGCCCCGCCCCATGACCCATTGCAGTACCTGACTCAGATCCGGTCATCCCCTTCATTCCTTCTGTTTATTCCCAACCCCAGTTCCCAACTCCCAGGAGAGTCGGTAGCCCTGTGCTCCCAGTATGCTAAGAACCACCAGAGGGCAAGGGGGTCCCTTTTCCGGGGGCAAGGCAGGAAGAGAGCTTGGTCGGTGTGATGGCCAGCACATGGGCAGCACCACGTTGGAGACAGGTGGGGAGCTTGGTCCCACGGGAGTGAAAACCTCGCGTCCTCCACACCCAAAGACCCCCCATTCCCGCTCTGCAGGACTCCTCCAGGCCCCAGATGTAAGCACAGGGAGTTGGGGCACCCGGCGTCTCCCTGGGGCTGCCCAGAGAGCTTGTTCTACTGGGGGTGTCAGGGGGTGGGAGGAACATTTCATCGTTTCCCCACCAGAGCTGAACGCCTTCCCCTGCTCTCCCAGTCTCCCACCGTGTCCTGACACACCCCGAGAGGAGCTGAGCACAAGGCTGGACCCACCCCTAATCTCATTCTGTCCAGAGCACCCCAATATCGGTTGCCTTGGGAAACCCCCATTTAGCTTTTCAGTAACCTGAGGAAGATCAGGGGCGGGTCACGCGGAGCAGGAGCTGCTGGGGCAGGTGGGCCCCAGCCACCCTCCTCGGCGAGGCTCTCCCTCGGCCCCAAGTTTCCTCCGGGCCCCTGTTTGTTCTCAGCAGCCGGGAGGCGATACTTCACTGCTGGGGATCATCAGGGCTCTGCAGAGAGGCAGCAGAGTTCGGCCAAAACACTGGGTGCCCTTGTGGGCTTGGCAGCTCGCAACTCCTTGCCCGATGGAGGCTGAGCCCCAGTTTGGCCGCAAGTGTGTTGTGTGTGCCCCCTTCACCTTGACCCCATCAGTTACAGGCGAGCCCCACCTCCCTGGGGAACACAGGGCTGGGAAGCCCCCACAGGTGTCCCGGGAGGGTGCTGGCGGGGCCGGCCCAGCGTCTAAACAGCTTCTTTACGACCGAACAGGGGGAAGGCGGCTAGAACAGCACATGCCCCCCAGACCGTTTCTAATGGTAAATATGTCTGCACCCCGCTTGCTCTCCCTGGCTGGAGGGGGAGAGCCTAACCCAGGCCCCCACTAACTGCATGCCCGCTGGTGCCATCCCCTCCACCGCTCCCCCCTGCAGCTTGGGGCCGGGCCACTGGGACACTCAGGGGAGCCCCAAGGCCTCCTGCAGAGCCACCCCGCTTTGTGCCTGCACCCCACTGTCCTTCCTGCCCCCACCTGCCTCTCCTCGACTTCTAACCCCTGCCTCGACCCCCCAAAGGGCAGGAGGGCAGCATGGCCTGTGAGTTCAGATGCCCCGGTTGGCCCCGAGACAGAGGGTGGGCAGAGAGTGCTGAGCGCTGCCAGGTGCTGTCCTGACGCTGGGCACCGGGGCCTGTAGGTGGCAGCTTTGCCCAGCAGCCTGGTCCAGCCAGGTGCCTACCTGGTGTCGGCCCAGGAGCTCCCATGTGTAGAATTGGTGTGCGTGTGGGGGTCCCTGTGCCGCCCCATAAGGCTGGGGTTGGGGGATTCTGTCTTCTTAAGCTCAGAGCAGTCTTGGGCTGTGGGGGTGGCTGGGCTCAGGGCACCCCCCAGGTCTTGGGGAAGCTCCAGGAAGACTTTGAGGGAAACAGGACGTGGAGTAGGGCACAGGGCAGGGCGCAGCGGCCGGGGGCTTTGCTGGGTGCGCCCAGGGTCCAGGAAGATGGCGGCACTTTCCTCATTCGTTTCTCTTGGTTCTGAGACCCCTGCTCCTCTCTGTTTTGGGGGGCCTCGGGGAGTTGTCCCCATGGGAGCCCCCGGAGACTCCCGGCCCTGAGTCCTGGGCCACAGCGGTGCCCTCGGCTGACGGTTTGTGGCGGCTCTGGTGACAGGAGGGCCTGCTCCAGTAGAGCTTCGGGGACGTCCGGGCCCACCCCGCTGGGGCCCCCACCCACCTCCTTCCCCTCTCTGCATCCTTCCACGGCCTCCGAGTCACCCCACGGCACTGCCAGCAGTCACCCTTGCCAGCTGGGCAGGAGAGGGGCGGGCAGCAGGAGGGCAGCAGCCAGGCCGGCTGTGCAGTGGGAGGTGCAAAGGCAGGCAAGCAGCTGGCCGCTCGCGGTCTGCGGGGCCGCAGGGGTGGCTGGAAGAGGAGAGCAGCCCCTGCCTGACAGCCTGGCTCCCCCTGCCTCCTCCGTGCACCTTGTTTCAATAAGGAGGGGGGCAGGGGAGGGGCTGCAGGCCCGGGTGGGGGGGCCAGATTCCGGGGCCTCCGCTTCTTGCTTCCAGGGCAGTGGTGCCTCCTGGCCTCTGGGCTCGCCGCCGGCTGCGTGGGGGCTCCCTCAGGCCCGTGACCTGGCTCCCCTCCCACAGAGACCTGCGCCGTGAACAACGGTGGCTGTGACAGTAAGTGCCACGATGCAGCCACAGGCGTGCACTGCAGCTGCCCCGTGGGCTTCATGCTGCAGCCCGACAGGAAGACCTGCAAAGGTGAGGCAGGGGCGGGAAGCGAGGGTGGGGCCGCCCTGAGAGCCGGGGAAGCTCCCTGCCTCTCTTGCCGAGTCCCAGCAGTTCCTCCCACTTCCAGCCTTCAGCTCTGCCCTTTCCTCAGTCCACTCTCCTCCCAGGCCCTGCAGCTCCTTGACCCCCTCACGAACCCACTCCTCACATTTGTCCCCCAGGGAGCCACGTGTGCGCCTGGGGTGAGGTCATAGGTCTGTTTCACTGGCGCCGGGCAGGAGCGGCTGCACCCTTGGGCTTAGGGCTCAGCCCAGCTGATGGTAACAGGCTGAGAGCATGGTTCCTGCCCCTCAGTGCCCAGAAGCAGGCAGCTGCCCTCAGCACTGCTGGGTGCGCCCACTCCACCACACAAAGGATAAGGGGCTGGAGAGTAGGACCGAAGATAGGGTCTTGCCTTCTTCGGATCCTGGCATCCCATACGGTCTCTGAGCACCCACCAGGAGTGGTTTGGGAGCGGAGAGCCAGGGGAAGCCATGAGCACCGGCAGTGTGGCCCTTTCCAGAACAGGAAGGGAGGGAGGGAAAAGATCCGGCGTGGGGACAGGACAAGGTGAAAGCGGCTGCTCGCTTGTGGCTGAGCCTAGTTCCAGCCACCGTGTGACACCCCAGCACCAAGGAAAGCAGCCGCCCATGTGGCCCCCAGACAGCGGAAGAAGACAGGAGCTTGGCCCCAGCACCCTTAAGGGCTTCTGTGGGTGCTGAGGTGGAATGTGGGGATGTTCTGGGCTCGCTGGCAGGGTGTCACCTCCCTATGGGTCTCACATGGGCCACCTTCTAAGTCATTGCCTTGGGCCTGGCCGGATCTACGGGGTGCGGGAGGGGGCTGCTGAAAGGTCCCATGAAAGGGCTGGAGCTGGCCACGGCCCCTCCCTGCTGTGTCTTCTGGTTCCCCGTGGCAGAGCCCGAGGTTCTGGCGGGGTGGGGGATCTGCAGAGTGGAGGGGTTTCTTGCTGCCAGGACTGGTGACGGCGCTGGCCACTGGCGAGTCCCAGTAGGGGTGAGTGCCCAGGGAGGGGAGCTGCGCCCACAGCCCCACCCACAGCTGCCTGGGTGCTCCCCAAGGCACCCTCCCGTGGCTGGTGGGGGTGGAGGGGTGGGGGCTGAGTCCCGCCTCTCTGGGACTCCCTACCTCGCAGGGCTCCTGGGAAAATGGGGGCCTGGAAAGGATCCCCCACCAGCTTTTGAGAAGGTTCACCCAGGCAGCCTGTCCCTAGAGGTAAAAAGGCTTCTGCACCCCCAGACGGCGGGGTCACAGTGACCGGAGCAGGGAAGGCGTCCTGAGAAGCGAGGGGCCAAGACATGTCCCCACGTCCCCCACCGGCGCGCCCTCACGCTCCCCGCTTCCTGCTTCCCAGACATCGACGAGTGTCGCCTGAACAACGGGGCTGCGACCACATCTGCCGGAATACGGTGGGCAGCTTCGAGTGCAGCTGCCGAAGGGCTATAAGCTGCTCATCAACGAGCGCAGCTGCCAA
The DNA here is from genome assembly GCA_021461705.1 of Cryptotis parvus. Lineage (NCBI taxonomy): Eukaryota > Metazoa > Chordata > Mammalia > Eulipotyphla > Soricidae > Cryptotis > Cryptotis parvus. The sequence continues at coordinate 34,794 of JAJIBD010028325.1, forward strand.
GGTGGGGGCCGCGGGCGCGCGGGTTTCAGGAGGGGGTTGGGGCACCCGGGGGTCTGGTGGGGCGACGGGACCGGTGTTGTGTGTGGGCTGTGGCGCACTGTGCGGAGGGTCCCCCGAGAAAGGACAGGCCAGAGTCCAGCAGTCCCGGCTGACGCGGCCACACTCACCCACCCCTCTCCCCTCCCCAGCAGTCCAGCTCTCGGCCAGGACTCGTGGCTCAGCATGAAACTAGGGCCCCGGGTTCATGCGGGTTCACAGTGGGGGCAGCCACAGGGGAGGATGCCCCCAGATCTCACAGGTGCTGGGGGCGGAGCCAGTGGGTGCCCAAGCAAACCTCCACCGCGGCCCTTGCCCTGAGCAGGGCCCTCTGACAGCCTGCGGCTCCCCTTCTGTCCCTGCAGACATCGACGAGTGCTCCTTTGACCGGACCTGCGACCACGTGTGCGTCAACACACCGGGCAGCTTCCAGTGTCTGTGCCACCAGGGATACCTGCTCTATGGCGTCACCCACTGTGGGGGTGAGCCAGTGCCCCCTCGGCTGAGCCACGTCTGCATGTGTGGTGCTGGAGGGGGCCGGTGGTGCTGAACGGAGTGCCAGCCCCAGGGCTGAAGCGTGGTGCTGGAACGGGGTGCCAGCCCCAGGGCTGAAGCGTGGTGCTGAAACGGGTGCCAGCCCCAGGCACTGCCATCCTCACCCACCCCTGCCACAAGCCCCAGTAGGTGGGAACCCGGTGGGCTCAGGTCAGCCCCGGTCACTGGGCGCCGCAGCTGGGGGAAGCTGTTCCCGGCTGGAGCAAAGCTTAAGATCCCCGGAAACCCTCACCTGGTGGTTAGAAAACGCCCAAGAGAGCGATTCGGCCCTGGCATGAGTGTTGTGAATGACTGTGGGGGCGGCAGGAGCTTTGGGTGCAGTTAAGAGTGAAGCTTTCCATGTGTTCACGTAAAGAAAGTCAGTCCTGGAGGAACAACTGACTCTTTATTTTGTGGAGAGGGGCCAGAGATAGTAGGAACCCCTGGGTAGCCAAAGTGATGTGATGCCGCCCGTTCCCTGGCGACTAACCCACCCTTCTCCCGCCCCGTTCCCTGTGCCGCAGACGTGGACGAGTGCAGCATCAACCGCGGAGGCTGCCGCTTCGGCTGCATCAACACCCCCGGCAGCTACCAGTGCACCTGCCCGGCGGGCCAGGGCCGGCTGCACTGGAACGGGAAGGATTGCACAGGTGCGCGGCGCCCTCTGCAGGCCGCGGCGGGCAGTACGGCACCGGGGTGGGCGCGCCAGGGCGGCGCTGCAGCTGAGTTAGGGGTACCGGGCGGGAGGTGGGGAGGTGAGGAAAGCAACCGTTTAGTTCGCGTCACACGAGTTCTCCGTGAGTAAGCCCTGCATCGGAGTCCACGCAAGTCACGGATCTGCGTGGCCAGGGCGAAGAGGAGGGACGGCAGGAAAGTGCCCCCCTCCTCAGGCCTCCCTGCCCCTGCCTAGAGCCGGTGAGGTGCCAGAGCAGCCCGGGCGCCTTGCGAGCCCTGCTCAGCTGCAGCCGCTCCGGCAAGAAGGACACCTGCGCCCTCACCTGCCCCTCCCGAGCCCGCTTTCTGCCAGGTACCGGCGGGCACCGGTGCGGGTGGGGACCACCCTGGGCTTCCCCTCGCTGTGGGTGCTGACAGCCCCCTTCTCTCAGAGTCTGAGAACGGCTTCACGGTGAGCTGCGGGACCCCCAGCCCCAGAGTCGCTGCGGCCCGAGCAGGGAACAGCACACACGCCGGCCAGTGCCATGGTGAGCCGGGCAATGGCCTCTCTGACCCATGACACGCCCACCCCTTTCCCCTTCTGTCTCAGACCCTGGCCCCTCTGCCCCCACCCTCAGACTTCCGGTCCAGCCTCCTGCCTGACTTCTCCACATGCCGCCCCTGCTCCCCGCTGAGCTCGCCCTCCCTTCTAGAGACCGCAGTGCTCCCCCTGCTCCCCGCTGAGCTCGCCCTCCCTTCTAGAGACCGCAGTGCTCCCCCGCTCCCCGCTGAGCTCGCCCCCTCCCTTCTAGAGACTGCAGTGCTCCCCCTGCTCCCCGCTGAGCTCGTCCTCCCTTCTAGAGACTGCAGTGCTCCCCGCTCCCCGCTGAGCTCGCCCTCCCTTCTACAACAGCAGTGCTCCCCGCTCCCCGCTGAGCTCGCCCTCCCTTCTAGAGACGGCAGTGCTCCCCCGCTCCCGCTGAGCTCCGCCTCCCTTCTAGAGACTGCAGTGCTCCCCCTGCTCCCCGCTGAGCCTCGCCCTCCCTTCTAGAGACGGCAGTGCTCCCCTGCTCCCCACTGAGCTCGCCCCCTCCCTTCTAGAGACGGCAGTGCTCCCTGCTCCCCGCTGAGCTCGCCCTCCCTTCTAGAGACAGCAGTGCTCCCCCCTGCTCCCCGCTGAGCTCGCCCTCCCTTCTAGAGACGGCAGTGCTCCCCCTGCTCCCCGCTGAGCTCGCCCTCCCTTCTAGAGACGGCAGTGCTCCCCTGCTCCCGCTGAGCTCGCCCTCCCTTCTAGAGACGGCAGTGCTCCCCTGCTCCCCACTGAACTCGCCCCTCCCTTCTAGAGACGGCAGTGCTCCCCTGCTCCCCGCTGAGCTCGTCCTCCCTTCTAGAGACGGCAGTGCTCCCCTGCTCCCCGCTGAACTCGCCCTCCCTTCTAGAGACGGCAGTGCTCCCCTGCTCCCGCTGAGCCCGCCCCCTCCCTTCTAGAGACGGCAGTGCTCCCCTGCTCCCGCTGAGCTCGCCCTCGCTTCTACAACAGCAGTGCTCCCCCGCTCCCCGCTGAGCTCGCCCTCCCTTCTAGAGACGGCAGTGCTCCCCGCTCCCCGCTGAGCTCACCCTCCCTTCTAGAGACCTAGAGACGGCAGTGCTCCCCGCCTCCCCGCTGAGCTCACTCACCCTCCCTTCTAGAGACGGCAGTGCTCCCCTGCTCCCCGCTGAGCTCGCCCTCCCTTCTAGAGACGGCAGTGCTCCCCCGGCCTCCCCGCTGAGCTCGCCCTCCCTTCTAGAGACGGCAGTGCTCCCCGCTCCCCGCTGAGCTCGTCCCTCCCTTCTACAACAGCAGTGCTCCCCTGCTCCCCGCTGAGCTCGCCCTCCCTTCTAGAGACGGCAGTGCTCCCCGCTCCCCACTGAGCTCCGCCCCTCCCTTCTAGAGACGGCAGTGCTCCCCCCGCTCCCCGCTGAGCTCGCCCTCCCTTCTAGAGACGGCAGTGCTCCCCCCCGCTCCCCGCTGAGCTCGTCCTCCCTTCTAGAGACGGCAGTGCTCCCCGCCTCCCGCTGAGCTCGCCCTCCCTTCTACAACAGCAGTGCTCCCCCGCTCCCGCTGAGCTCGCCTCCCTTCTAGAGACGGCAGTGCTCCCCACTCCCCGCTGAGCTCGCCTCTCCCTTCTAGAGACTGCAGTGCTCCCCCTGCTCCCCGCTGAGCTCGTCCTCCCTTCTAGAGACGGCAGTGCCCCCCTGCTCCCCCACTGAGCTCGCCCTCCCTTCTAGAGACGGCAGTGCTCCCCTGCTCCCCGCTGAGCTCCCCCTCCCTTCTAGATACGGCAGTGCTCCCCTGCTCCCCGCTGAGCTCCGCCCTCCCTTCTAGAGACGGCAGTGCTCCCCCCCTGCCTCCCGCTGAACTCGCCCTCCCTTCTAGAGACGGCAGTGCTCCCCTGCTCCCCGCTGAGCCCGCCCTCCCTTCTAGAGACGGCAGTGCTCCCCTGCTCCCGCTGAGCTCGCCCTCGCTTCTACAACAGCAGTGCTCCCCGCCTCCCCGCTGAGCTCGCCCTCCCCTTCTAGAGACGGCAGTGCTCCCCGCCTCCCCGCTGAGCTCACCCTCCCTTCTAGAGACCTAGAGACGGCAGTGCTCCCCGCCTCCCCGCTGAGCTCACCCTCCCTTCTAGAGACGGCAGTGCTCCCCTGCTCCCCCGCTGAGCTCGTCCCTCCCTTCTAGAGACGGCAGTGCTCCCCGCTCCCGCTGAGCTCGCCTCCCTTCTGAGAGACGGCAGTGCTCCCCGCTCCCCGCTGAGCTCGCCCTCCCTTCTACAACAGCAGTGCTCCCCTGCTCCCGCTGAGCTCCGCCTCCCTTCTAGAGACGGCAGTGCTCCCCGCTCCCCGCTGAGCTCCGCCTCCCTTCTAGAGACGGCAGTGCTCCCCCGCTCCCCGCTGAGCCTCGCCCTCCCTTCTAGAGACGGCAGTGCTCCCCCGCTCCCCCGCTGAGCTCGCCCTCCCTTCCAGAGACGGCAGTGCTCCCCTGCTCCCCCGCTGAGCTCGCCCTCCCTTCTAGAGACGGCAGTGCTCCCCGCCTCCCCGCTGAGCTCGCCCCTCCCTTCTACAACAGCAGTGCTCCCCGCCTCCCCGCTGAGCTCGCCCCTCCCTTCTAGAGACGGCAGTGCTCCCCGCCTCCCCGCTGAGCTCGCCCCTCCCTTCTAGAGACTGCAGTGCTCCCCCTGCTCCCCGCTGAGCTCGCCCTCCCTTCTAGAGACGGCAGTGCTCCCCTGCTCCCCACTGAGCTCGCCCTCCCTTCTAGAGACGGGGCAGTGCTCCCCTGCTCCCCCGCTGAGCTCGCCCCTCTCTTCTAGAGACGGCAGTGCTCCCCTGCTCCCCGCTGAGCTCGCCCCTCCCTTCTAGAGACGGCAGTGCTCCCCTGCTCCCCCGCTGAGCTCCGCCCTCCCTTCTAGAGACGGCAGTGCTCCCCTGCTCCCCGCTGAGCTCGCCCTCCCTTCTAGAGACCGCAGTGCTCCCCGCGCCTCCCCGCTGAGCTCGCCCTCCCTTCTAGAGACGGCAGTGCTCCCCCGCCTCCCCGCTGAGCTCGCCCTCCCTTCTACAACAGCAGTGCTCCCCGCTCCCCGCTGAGCCCGCCCCTCCCTTCTAGAGACGGCAGTGCTCCCCCCGCTCCCGCTGGAGCTCCGCCTCCCTTCTAGAGACGGCAGTGCTCCCCGCCTCCCGCTGAGCTCGCCCTCCCTTCTAGAGACTGCAGTGCTCCCCCTGCTCCCCCGCTGAGCTCGTCCTCCCTTCTAGAGACGGCAGTGCTCCCCTGCTCCCCACTGAGCTCGCCCCTCCCTTCTAGAGACGGCAGTGCTCCCCTGCTCCCCCGCTGAGCTCGCCCCTCTCTTCTAGAGACGGCAGTGCTCCCCCTGCTCCCCGCTGAGCCTCGCCCTCCCTTCTAGAGACGGCAGTGCTCCCCTGCTCCCCGCTGAGCTCCGCCTCCCTCCCTTCTAGAGACGGCAGTGCTCCCCTGCTCCCCGCTGAGCTCGCCCTCCCTTCTAGAGACCGCAGTGCTCCCCGCCTCCCGCTGAGCCTCGTCCCTCCCTTCTAGAGACGGCAGTGCTCCCCCCGCCTCCCGCTGAGCTCGTCCTCCCTTCTACAACAGCAGTGCTCCCCGCTCCCCGCTGAGCCCGCCCTCCCTTCTAGAGACGGCAGTGCTCCCCCGCCTCCCCGCTGAGCTCGTCCCTCCCTTCTAGAGACGGCAGTGCTCGCTGTCAAGCAGCGGGCCTCCTTCAAGGTCAAAGACGCCAAGTGCCGCCTGCACCTGCGCAACAAAGGCAAAGTGGATGAAGCAGGCCGGACCCCAGGCCCAGGTCTGTAAGGGGACCCTACCGCACTGGCTCTGGCCTACAGACCCTCCCTCCTCCAGAATCCCACAGGCCCCCTGAGCCCCCTACGGTGGGGAGGCAGCTGCAGGCAACGGGGGTCCCTGCCGCCAGGGTGGACCCGAGGCCCTGTGTGTCTGCACTGAGAATTGGGGAGGGGCAATCAGATAGGGAGGGGGCAGGCAAGCTGGGGACCTCTGGGTGACAAGCCTCCCCGCCCAGGTGCTGCCCCGTGCTCTGACTGCCAGGTAACCTTCATCCACCTCAAGTGTGACTCCACACGCAAGGGCAAAGGTCGGCGGGCCCGACCCCTGCCGGCAAGGAGGTCACGCGGCTCACCCTTGAGCTGGAGGCAGAGGTCAGAGCTGAAGAGACCACAGGTGGGCCAGGGGCCCCTGGGTGGGAAGGTGCTGGGTCTCCCCGGTGCCCCCCAGTTCCCACTGACCCACCCACCCACCTCCTCTGGCTACAGCCGGCTGCGGGCTGGGTTGCCTGCGCCAGCGGACAGAGCGGGCGGCTTCGAGGGTCCCTGAAGACACTGCGCAGGTCCATCAACCAGGACCGCCTCCTGCTGCGCCTGGCCGCCTGGACTACCAGCTGGCCCACAAACCCGCCTAGCCGCCGCCGAGCGCCCCGAGCCGGTGGAGGCCTGCCGGCCTGGACAGCATCGAGCCGGGTCAATGTGGTAAGGAAACCGGCTGCTTTCCTGGGGCAGGGGCAGTGGGGCGGCCCAGCCAGGGGCAGTTCCCGTAGGTCGCTCCAGGACCTCAGCTGCACCCCTCAAGTGACGAGGCAGCCAGCGCCCTCCTGGCCCAGCAGCCTCCTGTCTTTGTCCCGGCTGGCCGCAGTGGCAGTCTCCAGTCCCCTGCACGGAGCTGTGCCCCCCCGTGTGTACCCCAACAGAGCACCCAGAGATTCCTGGGGACAGGCTCTAGAGGAGTGGGCAGGGGAGCCCCAGGCCTGGTGGGGGCGGCAGCAGGGGTGGGGGCTAGCACGGCCCACTCTCCCTCAGTCAGCTGCCCGCAGGGAACGTTTTACCACGGCCAGACGGAGCAGTGCGCGCCATGCCCGGCGGGCACCTTCCAGGGAGAGGGAAGGGCAGCTGTCCTGCGACCTTTGCCCCGGGAGTGATGCCCACGGGCCTCTGGGAGCCACCAACGTCACCACGTGTGCAGGTGCCCGGGAACAAACTGCAGAGTGGGCTCGGGTGGGCACGGGATCCCCCTGCCAGGGCAAGCCCAGGCTCCTGTCCACACTCGGCCGAGCCTCTGTCCCCTGGGGCGCTGACCGTCCGTCAGAGCCGGGCCCTGGCTCGTTGCAGGTCAGTGTGCCCCAGGCTCCCACTCGGCCGACGGCTTCAAGCCCTGCCAGCCGTGTCCCCCGCGGGTCCTACCAGCCCGAGGCAGGCCGCACCCTCTGCTTCCCGTGCGGGGGCGGCCTCACCACCAAGCACGAGGGTGCTGTCTCCTTCCAGGACTGTGACGCAAAAGGTGAGCCCCTCCCCGTTTCTCCCCTGCACGGGCGTCTGGGTCCAGTCCCTCCCCTCGCCGTCACACTCTGCAGTTCTGCCCAGCATCTTCTCTGAGAAGGGCTCAGCGGCCTGAGACACATCCCCTCTGCTCCGGAGCCCCCTCGGCCCCAGTCTCCCCACACATTCCCCAAGTCCTGCCCACTGAGCTTCTGTCCAGGTTCACCATCAGGCTTGGAGCCCGGCACAGCCTGTCCAGCTGTCCTTTCCTGGCCTCCAGGCCGCTTCTGAACGCCTGCCTCTCCCGCACCCCTGCAGTCCAGTGCTCCCCCGGCACTACTACAACACCAGCAGCCACCGCTGCATCCGCTGTGCCATGGGCTCCTACCAGCCCGACTTCCGCCAGAACTTCTGCACCCGCTGTCCCGGCAACACCAGCACCGACTCGACGGCTCCACCAGCGTGGCCCAGTGCAAGAGTATGTGCAGGCCGGGCTGCAGGCAAGGGGCTTGGAGAGCCCAGAGGGCAGGAAGCAGGGAAGGGGCACCCTGGGAGCAGGCCTGGCGGGGTGTGGGGAGGCCTCCCTCTCTCCCCAGTGCACTAGATCTCAGAGCAGGGGTGAGGCTGGCCAACACCCACCCCAGAACTCTCACCTCTGCCCCTCCCTGCTCCCCTGCTGACTGCCCTTCTCTCTCTCTCTTTCTCTCTCTCTCTCCCTCTCTCTCCCCTTCATCTCGCTTCTCTCTTGCTCTGTCCCCTGGGGCTTGGCTACAGATCGCCAGTGTGGCGGGAACTGGGTGAGTTCACCGGCTATATCGAGTCCCCCCAACTACCCAGGCAAACTACCCAGCGGGCGTGGAGTGCGTCTGGAACATCAACCCCCGCCCAAACGCAAGATTCTGATCGTGGTACCCGAGATCTTCCTGCCCTCCGAGGATGAGTGCGGGGACGTCCTGGTCATGAGGAAGAACTGTGGGTGGCCTCAGAGCTGGGCCCAGGCGAGGCGGGGGCTGCAGGACAGGAGTGGAGGGTGCCAATATGAGTGTGTGCATGTGTGTGTGTGTGAGTCTGTCACAGGCATACATGTGTGAGTGCATGCGTGCCTGTGCCCGTGAATGCGAAGTGTGATAGGACTGAGTGCGAGTGTGTGCGTGTGTGAATATGATTGAGTACGAGTGTGCATGTGTGAAAGTGACTGAATGTGAGTGTGAGTGTGTGTGTGACTTACATGAATATGACTGGGTGTGAGTGTCTGTGAGTGTGAGTGCGAGTGTATGTGTGTGAATGTGACTGTGTGAGTGCAAGTGTGAGTGTGTGAATGTGACTGTGAGTGCATGTGTCGTGTATGAAATGACTGTGAGCATATGCCGGGATGTGTGAATGTGACTGAGAGTGTGCGTGGGAATGAATTGTGACTTAGTGTGAGCGTGTGTGAATGTGACTGAGTGTGAGCGTGTGAATGAATGTGACTGAGTGTGAGTGTGTGTGAATGTGACTGAGTGTGAGCGTGTGTGACTATGACTGAATGAGAGTGACTGTGACTTGTGAGAAGGTGCATGTGTGAATGTGACTGAGTTGGAGTGTGTGTGTGATTGTGAGTGTGATTGTGTGAATGTGAGTGTGCACTGTGAAGGTGAGCTTGTGTGTGTCAATGCAAGTGCATGCACCTGAGTGCAAGCATGTGTGCACCTGAGTACATGCATGAAAACATTTTTGCATGCGAATGTGAGTATGCGTGCAAGTGTGTGTGAGAGTGCAGGTGTGTGCGTGAGTGCAGGTGTGTGCGTGAGTGCAGGTGTGTGTGTGAGTGCAGGTGTGTGCGTGAGTGCAGGTGTGTGTGAGTGCAGGTGTGTGTGAGTGCAGGTGTGTGCGTGGAGTGCAGGTGTGTGTGTGAGTGCAGGTGTGTGTGTGAGTAAAGGTGTGTGGAGTGCAGGTGTGTGTGCGTGAGTGCAGGTGTGTGTGCGTGAGTGCAGGTGTGTGCGTGAGTGCAGGTGTGTGTGCGTGAGTGCAGGTGTGTGAGTGCAGGTGTGTGTGCGTAAGTGCAGGTGTCGCGTGAGTGCAGGTGTGTGAGTGCAGGTGTGTGTGGAGTGCAGGTGTGTGTGAGCGCAGGTGTGTGTGAGTGCAGGTGTGTGTGCATGAGTGCAGGTGTGAGTGCAGATGTGTGTGAGTGCAGGTGTGTGTGTGAGTGCAGGTGTGTGTGAGTGCAGGTGTGTGTGCGTGAGTGCAGGTGTGTGTGTGAGTGCAGGTGTGTGTGAGTGCAGGTGTGTGTGCGTAAGTGCAGGTGTGTGTGTGAGTGCAGGTGTGTGTGTGCGTGAGTGCAGGTGTGTGTGTGAGTGCAGGTGTGTGCGTAAGTGCAGGTGTGTGTGCGTGAGTGCAGGTGTGTGTGTGAGTGCAGGTGTGTGTGTGTGAGTGCAGGTGTGTGTGCGTAAGTACAGGTGTGTGTGTGGGTGCAGGTGTGTGTGCGTGAGTGCAGGTGTGTGTGAGTGCAGGTGTGTGTGCATAAGTGCAGGTGTGTGTGAGTGCAGGTGTGTGTGTGTGAGTGCAGGTGTGTGTGTGAGTGCAGGTGTGTGTGCGTGAGTGCAGGTGTGCGTGAGTGCAGGTGTGTGCGCGTGAGTGCAGGTGTGCATGAGTGCAGGTGTGTGTGTGAGTGCAGATGTGTGTGAGTGCAGGTGTGTGTGTGAGTGCAGGTGTGTGTGAGTGCAGGTGTGTGTGAGTGCAGGTGTGTGTGAGTGCAGGTGTGTGTGTAAGTGCAGGTGTGTGTGTGGAGTGCAGGTGTGTGTGTGAGTGCAGGTGTGTGTGCATGAGTGCAGGTGTGTGAGTGCAGATGTGTGTGAGTGCAGGTGTGTGTGAGTGCAGGTGTGTGTGAGTGCAGGTGTGTGTGCGTGAGTGCAGGTGTGTGTGAGTGCAGGTGTGTGTGTGAGTGCAGGTGTGTGTGTGTAAGTGCAGGTGTGTGTGAGTGCAGGTGTGTGTGCGTGAGTGCAGGTGTGTGTGTGAGTGCAGGTGTGTGTGCGTATGCAGGTGTGTGTGCATGAGTGCAGGTGTGTGTGAGTGCAGGTGTGTGTGAGTGCAGGTGTGTGTGCGTAAGTACAGGTGTGTGTGAGTGCAGGTGTGTGTGTGCGTGAGTGCAGGTGTGTGTGTGAGTGCAGGTGTGTGTGCATAAGTGCAGGTGTGTGTGTGAGTGCAGGTGTGTGTGCGTGCGTGAGTGCAGGTGTGTGTGTGAGTGCAGGTGTGTGTGCATGAGTGCAGGTGTGTGCGTGAGTGCAGGTGTGTGCGCGTGAGTGCAGGTGTGCATGAGTGCAGGTGTGTGTGTGAGTGCAGATGTGTGTGAGTGCAGGTGTGTGTGAGTGCAGGTGTGTGTGTGAGTGCAGGTGTGTGTGCGTAAGTGCAGGTGTGTGTGCGTGAGTGCAGGTGTGTGTGAGTGCAGGTGTGTGTGTGCATAAGTGCAGGTGTGTGTGAGTGCAGGTGTTTGTGTGCATGAGTGCAGGTGTGTGTGTGAGTGCAGGTGTGTGTGTGCGTGAGTGCAGGTGTGTGTGTGAGTGCAGGTGTGTGTGTGAGTGCAGGTGTGTGCATGAGTGCAGCTGTGTGTGTGTGAGTGCAAGTGTGTGTGTGTGAGTGCAGGTGTGTGTGAGTGCAGGTGTGTGTGTGAGTGCAGGTGTGTGTGTGAGTGCAGGTGTGTGTAAGTGCAGGTGTGTGTGTGAGTGCAGGTGTGTGTGCGTAAGTGCAGGTGTGTGTGTGAGTGCAGGTGTGTGTGTGTTGAGTGCAGGTGTGTGTGTGAGTGCAGGTGTGTGTGCGTAAGTGCAGGTGTGTGTGCGTGAGTGCAGGTGTGTGTGTGAGTGCAGGTGTGTGTGTGAGTGCAGGTGTGTGCGTAAGTACAGGTGTGTGTGTGAGTGCAGGTGTGTGTGTGCGTGAGTGCAGGTGTGTGTGTGAGTGCAGGTGTGTGTGCATAAGTGCAGGTGTGTGTGTGAGTGCAGGTGTGTGTGCGTGCGTGAGTGCAGGTGTGTGTGTGAGTGCAGGTGTGTGTGCATGAGTGCAGGTGTGTGCGTGAGTGCAGGTATGTGCGCGCGTGAGTGCAGGTGTGCATGAGTGCAGGTGTGTGTGAGTGCAGATGTGTGTGAGTGCAGGTGTGTGTGAGTGCAGGTGTGTGTGTGAGTGCAGGTGTGTGTGTGCGTGAGTGCAGGTGTGTGTGTGTGAGTGCAGGTGTGTGTGTGAGTGCAGGTGTGTGTGCGTAAGTGTGTGTGCGTGAGTGCAGGTGTGTGTGTGAGTGCAGGTGTGTGTGTGCATGAGTGCAGGTGTGTGTGTGAGTGCAGGTGTGTGTGTGCGTGAGTGCAGGTGTGTGTGTGAGTGCAGGTGTGTGTGTGAGTGCAGGTGTGTGCATGAGTGCAGCTGTGTGTGTGAGTGCAAGTGTGTGTGTGTGAGTGCAGGTGTGTGTGAGTGCAGGTGTGTGTGTGAGTGCAGGTGTGTGTGTGCGTGAGTGCAGGTGTGTGTGTGAGTGCAGGTGTGTGTGTGAGTGCAGGTGTGTGTGCGTAAGTGCAGGTGTGTGTGCGTGAGTGCAGGTGTGTGTGTGAGTGCAGGTGTGTGTGTGAGTGCAGGTGTGTGTGCGTAAGTACAGGTGTGTGTGTGAGTGCAGGTGTGTGTGTGCGTGAGTGCAGGTGTGTGTGTGAGTGCAGGTGTGTGTGCATAAGTGCAGGTGTGTGTGTGAGTGCAGGTGTGTGTGCGTGCGTGAGTGCAGGTGTGTGTGAGTGCAGGTGTGTGTGCATGAGTGCAGGTGTGTGTGTGAGTGCAGGTGTGTGTAAGTGCAGGTGTGTGTGTGAGTGCAGGTGTGTGTGCGTAAGTGCAGGTGTGTGTGTGAGTGCAGGTGTGTGTGTGTGAGTGCAGGTGTGTGTGTGAGTGCAGGTGTGTGTGCGTAAGTGCAGGTGTGTGTGCGTGAGTGCAGGTGTGTGTGTGCGTGAGTGCAGGTGTGTGTGTGAGTGCAGGTGTGTGTGCATAAGTGCAGTGTGTGTGAGTGCAGGTGTGTGTGTGCGTGAGTGCAGGGTGTGTGAGTGCAGGTGTGTGTGCGTAAGTGCAGGTGTGTGTGCGTGAGTGCAGGTGTGTGTGCGTGCGTGAGTGCAGGTGTGTGTGTGAGTGCAGGTGTGTGTGCATGAGTGCAGGTGTGTGCGTGAGTGCAGGTGTGTGCGTGAGTGCAGGTGTGCATGAGTCAGGTGTGTGTGTGAGTGCAGATGTGTGTGAGTGCAGGTGTGTGTGAGTGCAGGTGTGTGTGTGAGTGCAGGTGTGTGTGTGCGTGAGTGCAGGTGTGTGTGTGAGTGCAGGTGTGTGTGTGAGTGCAGGTGTGTGTGCGTAAGTGCAGGTGTGTGTGCGTGAGTGCAGGTGTGTGTGTGAGTGCAGGTGTGTGTGTGAGTGCAGGTGTGTGTGCGTAAGTACAGGTGTGTGTGTGAGTGCAGGTGTGTGTGCGTGAGTGCAGGTGTGTGTGTGAGTGCAGGTGTGTGTGCATAAGTGCAGGTGTGTGTGTGAGTGCAGGTGTGTGTGCGTGCGTGAGTGCAGGTGTGTGTGTGAGTGCAGGTGTGTGTGCATGAGTGCAGGTGTGTGCGTGAGTGCAGGTGTGTGCGGCGTGAGTGCAGGTGTGCATGAGTGCAGGTGTGTGTGTGAGTGCAGATGTGTGTGAGTACAGGTGTGTGTGGTGCAGGTGTGTGTGTGAGTGCAGGTGTGTGTGAGTGCAGGTGTGTGTGAGTGCAGGTGTGTGTGTAAGTGCAGGTGTGTGCGTGAGTGCAGGTGTGTGTGTGAGTGCAGGTGTGTGTGCGTGAGTGCAGGTGTGTGTGTGAGTGCAGGTGTTTGTGCATGAGTGCAGGTGTGTAGTGCAGATGTGTGTGAGTGCAGGTGTGTGTGTGTGAGTGCAGGTGTGTGTGAGTGCAGGTGTGTGTGCGTGAGTGCAGGTGTGTGTGAGTGCAGGTGTGTGTGTGAGTGCAGGTGTGTGTGCGTAAGTGCAGGTGTGTGTGTGTGAGTGCAGGTGTGTGTGCGTGAGTGCAGGTGTGTGTGCATGAGTGCAGGTGTGTGTGTGAGTGCAGGTGTGTGTGTGAGTGCAGGTGTGTGCGTAAGTACAGGTGTGTGTGTGAGTGCAGGTGTGTGTGTGCGTGAGTGCAGGTGTGTGTGTGAGTGCAGGTGTGTGTGCGTAAGTGCAGGTGTGTGTGTGAGTGCAGGTGTGTGTGCGTGCATGAGTGCAGGTGTGTGTGTGTGAGTGCAGGTGTGTGTGCATGAGTGCAGGTGTGTGTGAGTGCAGGTGTGTGTGTGAGTGCAGATGTGTGTGAGTGCAGGTGTGTGTGAGTGCAGGGTGTGTGCGTGAGTGCAGGTGTGTGTGTGAGTGCAGGTGTGTGTGTGAGTGCAGGTGTGTGCGTAAGTGCAGGTGTGTGTGCGTGAGTGCAGGTGTGTGTGTGAGTGCAGGTGTGTGTGTGCATAAGTGCAGGTGTGTGTGAGTGCAGGTGTGTGTGTGTGCATGAGTGCAGGTGTGTGTGTGAGTGCAGGTGTGTGTGTGCGTGAGTGCAGGTGTGTGTGAGTGCAGGTGTGTGTGTGAGTGCAGGTGTGTGCATGAGTACAGCTGTGTGTGTGAGTGCAAGTGTGTGTGTGTGAGTGCAGGTGTGTGTGTGAGTGCAGGTGTGTGTGTGAGTGCAGGTGTGTGTAAGTGCAGGTGTGTGTGCGTGAGTGCAGGTGTGTGAGTGAGTGCAGGTGTGTGCATGTGTGAGAGTGAGTGGGTGCACGCGCCGGGGGAGGAGAAGCTCATGAAGGAACGCAGCCGTGGGGATGCTGCTCTGTGGGGTGCGGACGGGATGGCAGCAGGCCGTGAGCCGGCAGCGCTGGTGGCGCCACGCGCACCCCGTCCTGCTGAGCCCTGTGGTCTCCCCAGTCTGCACTCGGGGACTGTCTGGATGGAACCCGGGTCAGCTGTGTGCAAGGCAGAGGCCCTACCGCTGTGCGATCGTCCTGGCCCTGACTAGTGCCACATTTTCCTTACACTGTGAATACAAGGATGTCAGAGACTGAGGTTGGGGGACGGTGTGTGTGTTGGGGGCTGGGGTGGGTACATATGCCTGGCACAGGGGAGGGTCTCTAGGGCGACTCAGCCCCCTTCCCTCTCAGCCTCCCCGTCCTCTATCACCACCTATGAGACCTGTCAGACCTACGGGCGCCCCATCGCCTTCACCGCGCTCCCGGAAGCTCTGGATCAATTTCAAGACAAGCGAAGCCAACAGCGCCCGCGGCTTTCCAGATCCCCTATGTGACCTATGACGGTGAGCCGGGTGCGAGGCTCTGGGGGCACTCCAGGGGCCTGGGGAGGGAGCAGGGGCTGCAGGCACAGTGCCCAACCCCTAAGTGCCTCCCTGCGGGGCCGCAGAGGATTACGAGCAGCTGGTGGAGGACATCGTCAGGGACGGCCGGCTCCTACGCCTCAGAAAACCACCAGGAGATTTTAAAGGTGAGTGAAGGTGACCCCCGGGCACAGGGGTGGCATGAAGGGAGCAGTGGCATGGCAGTGGGCACACATGGGCATTCTCACTGACACAGCCCTGTCTGAGGTCAGCGTTGGTGATGCCCCCTTGACAGATGAGGAAACTGAGGCCCAGAGAATGACAGGACCTGCCCAGTGCAAAGCTGGGATGTGTACCCATGCCCATCTGACTGCAGGGGCTCCCCTGCCTGTGCCCCCTACCCCCTCTCCCATCCCCTCACTCTTCTGCCCAGAGGAGAGGTGTCAGAAGGGCCTTGGGCATAAGTGCCCACCTCCCCTCGTTTACCTTCAGACCAGCCAGCCTGCTTCCCACCATCAGTGCCATGTGGGCGTCTTTTAAAGGGATGTTAAACAACGGACATTGGGGTCTAGGCATCTAAACTTTAGGGAGTCTTAGTTAAGAAATTAGTCTTGGGTCCAGAGCAATAGGATAATGGGGAAGGCATTTGCCTTGTATACGGCCTACCCAGGTTCACTCTCCAGCATCCCATATGGTCCCCAAGCACCCCCAGGATTAATTCTTGAGTTCAGAGCCAGGAGTAACTCCTGAGCATCACCCAGTGTGAACCAGAAAGCAAAAAGAAAGAGGAAGGAAGGAAGGGAGGGAGGGAAGGAGGGAGGGGAGGGAGGGAGGAGGGAGGGAGGGAGGAGGGAGGGAGGGAGGGAGGGAGGGAGGGAGGGAGGGAGGGAGGGAGGGAGGGAGGGAGGGAGGAAGGAAGGAAGGAAGGAAGGAAGGAAGGAAGGAAGGAAGGAAGGAAGGAAGGAAGGAAGGAAGGAAGGAAGGAAGGAAGGAAGGAAGGAAGGAAGGAAGGAAGGAAGGAAGGAAGGAACTAGTTCTGGATCGGAGCGATAGCACAGCAGGGAGGGAGTTGGTTTTGCACACAGCCAACCCAGGTTCGATCCCAGGTACCCCATACAGTCCCCTAAGCCCTACCAGGAGTGACCCCTGAGCACAGGAGTAAACCCTGAGTCTGGCCAGGTGTGGCCCCAATCCCCATGAGTCCTGGACTGGAAAGTCTCTTCTTGCCGCCACATAACCCTCCAGTGCCATCAGGGTCTGTTCCTGGGCACGGAGCTGGGAATAGCCATGAGCAAGGCAGAGTGTGGCCCAGCCGCTCCTCCCCTCCCCAACCACCAGTCAACATGAGTTCAACCCCCAGCATCCCATATGGTCCCCCGATCACTGCCAGGATAATTCCTGATTGTGCAGAGCCGGGCGTAAACCCTGAGCAATGCCCGGAGTGACACCTCCCCAAAAAAAAAAAAAAAAAACAAAGTGGCATGAAAATGAAACACGTTGACAAAATTCTAGAATGTACAAACTATAAAAAATTTAGTTTAGGGGGCCAGTAAGCTGGTGCAGAGGCTAAGACCACTGCCTTGCACGTGGCTGACCATAGTCCTATTCCTGACACCTTGTATAGTCCCTTTGGAAACTTCCAGGAGTGAGCCTGTGCGCAGAGCCTGGAGTTGAGCTTTGAGCACAACTGGGTGTCACCCTAATCCCCCCAAAGAATGACACCAGTGATCTTTCAGCGTGTGTGTGTGTGTGTGTGTGTGTGTGTGGTTTTGTGGCCACGCGAGGACCGAGGTGGTGCTGCAGGCTGTTCCTGGATCAGTGCTCAGGGACCAGGCAGTGCCAAGGGTCAAGCCCAGGCCTCGTGCATACACAGCACACAGTCCTTTGAGCCATCTCATGCTCTCCCAACCTTATTTCAAATAGGCTCTGGAACTCCAACATGTACTGTAGTGCCTCCATTCTGATTATAGTGGGGAAGAGATTTTATTTATTTATTTATTTGTTTGTTTGCTTATTGTTTATTTATTTTATTTATTTATTTATTTATTTATTTATTTATTTATTGCTTTTTGGGTCACCCCCAGTAGTGCTCAGGGGTTACTCCTGGCTCTGCACTCAGGAATTACTCCTGACAGTGCTTGGGGGCCCATATGGGATGCTGGGAATCAAGCCCAGGTCCCCGCTGTGCTATCACTCCAGCCCATAAAATAGCCAAGAGAGACTGGAGGTCGAGCCTCTCCACTTTAAAGTTTGCCCTGCTAAGAAAGAACACGGGTCCAAGGGGGTTGAGCGGAGTCCCCATGCTTTCTCGAGCTGGTGCCGTCTCTGTGGGGTGCTCGCCGCTCAAGCTAAGGGCACAGGGCCAAGGGTGGGGATGCCCCCTACCGCTTAAGACCCCCGAGGAGCTGGAACAGAGTGGGAGGCTCCTCCCCAGGGGCTGCTTGTGGGTGGGATCTGTTGTCCCTCTTTCCTGCTCCACCCTGGCTGACACGGCTGCCCCGCCTCTGCAGGACAAGAAGCTCATCAAGGCATTCTTTGAGGTTCTGGCCCACCCCAGAACTACTTCAAGTACACAGAGAAGCACAAGGAAATGCTGCCCAAGTCCTTCATCAAACTGCTCCGGTCCAAAGTTTCCAGCTTCCTGAGGCCCTACAAATAGTGCTCCTGACCCAGACCCAGGTTCCAAAGTCCCCAGCACGCCTCCGCCCTCAGAGCCAGCAGCTGCACTCTGGACAAGGAGGCCACTCGTCCATCACGCCACAGACCGGGACCAGCTTCCCAAGCCCTGTGCCTCCTCTCCGTCTGTCTCTGTAGCTATCTCTCTCTCTCCGTCTCTCTGTCTCTCTCTGTGTCTGTCTCCTCCCCCATCCTCTTGTTCCATTACCATTTTTCCTGGAAAAGCCATTCAGCGCTGGCTGTCCCCCCCACCCCTCCCCCAACCTCACTGTCCATTTGGCCAGCTCACATCGCAGGCCCCATCAGCCTGGAAGGTGCTAAAGGCCCTTAGAGGCAGGGAAGCCCGTGGAGAACAGGGAAAGGATGAGGAGCTTCTGCCATTCGAGGGCTGTGCCTTGTTAGTGGGGAAAGACAGTGCCTGGTAGGACCCATGGACTGACTCTGCCCAGTGCAGGCCCGGAAAGTCCTCTAACGCCAGGCTTCCTGCCAGCACCGCGGGGCAGCCCTGGACAGTACCCTCTGGCCAGTGTTGTTCTTCTACCCGGCTCCTCTCCTGCCCAGGTCTATTGAGGGGCTAACCCATGGGGCTGACAAAGGCTCACACCCCGGTCTGGAGGGATGGGGGAAGCAGCAGGCGAGGCTCTGGGATGCCCGAGAGGCAGGAGCTCTGCAGGACAGAAACCAGGCCTTGGAGTACCGTGGGAAGAGGAAGGAAACACGAAAGACGCGTCCTGGGGAGGCTGTGACCAGAGCTGGAAGCCAGCCTCGAACCCATCCTTCCTCTTGCCCGACCCTGGCCCAGCCAGCCCCCATCCCCACTGAGGGCTCCCTGGGGAGCCCTCCTTCCGTGCCGAGTGCTGTCCTCCTGGAAACGAGGCTGCGGACTGGACACTCTCCTGGGCCCCGCCCCAATGGCTTGTGGGCGCCGCCAAAGAGGACCCCACTGCGCAGCCAACCGGAGCCACCTACCTCGGGCCCGGGCTGTGGACAGCTGCTCCCCCGTCCACAGCTGATAAGTGCAATCAATTGTGAGTCTGTGTTGTCGAGGGAGGGTTTATTTTCCGATTTCAGTTTTGCTTTGGTTTCCCTTTCCTCTATGAGAGCAATCCTACTTACAGCTGCCACGAGAGCAGGGGTGGGTTTGGAGTGGCTCTCCAGATCTGACTCCAGCACCCAGCGCCTCCTGCACCACCCCCTGCCTCTCCAGACCCAGAGAGCGCGCCACTGGGGTGAGCCGGGGTCGCAGCTCAGAGCACCCGATGTGTGGGGTGTTCATTCTGAGGGCTCAGGAGGGCAGGAAGGAGAGGGGCCCCATTTGCCAACCCAGCCCTGCCAGCCCTACGCCTCCCCGTGGGTGCAGCATGGACCTCGTCGTGGCAGAGGCCAGAGGGATTAGTCAGTGATTCTTCTCCTCTCACAAGGAGTGCTTCCACATCTCCCTGCTCGTCCTGTGTTCCCACGGGTGCAGGTGAGGAAGATTAAAACAACAGCAGTGGGTTGACTTAAGGCTCCAAGGCCAGAGACAAAGTTGCAGGAACCAAGAATAGAACAGTGACTGAGCCCTGAAGCTGTGTGACCTGGCCAGCCCTCACGGACTTGACGTCAAGCCTCACTTCCTCAGCTGTTGCTTCTCAAAGGGTAGAAGATTCTGGTCCATGCCCAAACCCAGGGGCTGCAAACTATCTACCCTCCACTCGACTGATGCTCACAGAATTTATTTTCTGATATCCTCCTTACTGTAGTCCTTGTAAGCCAAAGGCTCACCAAGGATTCCTGGGGTTCCTTTCTTAAATTGGCCCAGCTTACTGGTCCCCTCCCCGGTGGCAGCTCTGAAGGGCCTGAAGTCCTTTCCCCAGTCACCACTCACCAGCCCAGACACGTGGCCAGTGTCACCAAAAGCTCCCAGGAAATCCACCAGCCGCTACCACAGCCGTTGGTGGTGGGTATCAGACTGCCTTTGCTTATTTATAAGGGTCAAAGGAAATACACATACACACACACTTCAGAAAAACAGCTGCTTTTAGGCAAGGAAATAGTCATGTAATACAAATTTGTGCTTCCCCTGAGAATGGCGTTAATCTACTCTGGCCATCCAGAGGCAGGGGGCTCTGATGCCTCTCTCTGACCATTTTGTATCTCTCTTGGGAACCCAGGCAGAATACTGCCCAGCTAATGCCCGTCCGAGAGAGTTGGGGTTTCCCCTCGCTATCATCCCCACCCGCTGCACCCCCACGTAGACACATAGCCGTGTTTCCCATAATGATGTATTCTGTAGGTGCTGCGACCTGCAGATAATCCTCACAGTACGCAAAGTGTAGACCACTAAGCTTCTGTGTGACTGTGTGGTGCCATGGATCAAACTGAGGGCCTCACACGTGTGCCACAGGCTCAACAGCCACATTCCAGGTCCAAGAGAATCAGGTTGAGCAGGGCAAGACCTGCCCAGTGTCCACCACATTGAACTGCGTCTGCGCCGGGGTAGAACCAAGCCATGCTGCTGCACCTCTGAGGGAAGCAGGCCCTGGGCCTCAGGGATCCAGTGGACTGAATCATCACTCAGGGACTCTAGGCCTTTGGAGGTGAGACAAAGGGGCTTTTAGTGAGGCGATGTTGGAGCTGGTCTGTAAGAGGTGCTCTGGAGGAACCGGCCCAGAGACCTCTGTCAGATGCGCTGACAAACTGTGACGCCTCGTCTGCCCCTCGTATAAAACCAGCCATGCTCTGAGTCTGGGGTCAGGAAGCATCTGAGTCCAGTGCTCAGAGGAGGTCCCCAGTGCTCTGAGTTCAAGCGATGCAAGCAGCCCCTCTGTGCCCGACCCCTACACCTGAGGCTCTCAGAGTGGAGGAAACTAACCAGATCCTGAACTTGAGCCACTCCACCCCACGCCTATAAATCCCCAAGGCTGACAAACTCGGACATTTGAGATGGTGGAAGCTCAGAGAGTTGGATTGTTTTGCCCCCTGAAAGATTAGTAATCTACTCCTGATCTTTGGTACTAGAGATTTTCCCCCCTATCAGAGACGTGTTTTCCATACACTTGGCACCTCTGGAATGGATCAATTAGGAAGTCATCTTAGTCTGCCTGGAAATGGTAGCAAGCATTCAGACCCTTGAATTTGCTGCTTCTCACCTTGAGCTAACAGGTGCAAACTAGGGAGAAAGGTGCCAGGGACCATGAAAGAACGAGGGCCTGCTCAGCTTCCGGCTTACTCCCAGAGGAGGAGAATGGAAGCAAACAAGGAGATCTTTGATGCTGACCTGTCTCAACGGTAACATGCCTGTCCTTGGGCCTTCTGTGGACTAGATGCAGCTTAAGAAACTTTCTGATGAAAGGGAATCAAATCCCAGTCTGTTATTGATTTATCTAGACAACACAGATTGTAGCAGTTTGGACAAATGGAAAACTTGATTCTGTGTGAATTGAACTGAAGTTTCAGAGACTTATCATAACCACCTGGGAGGCTTTTCTTTTTCTTTCTTTCTTTGAATACAGAAGAAATCTCAAAGTATTGTATTTATATCTGCCTTCTGCTGCTACCAGTATAGCAGCAGCTCCTACACAATCAACAATAAACCTTAACGATGCAGTTCATAGAGTATTTTGCACTTGGGGGGAAAATGTATCTGGACTTGTAAAAAGAAATGTTTGGGTTTTTGTATTGTCTTATTATTATTATTATTGTTATTATTATTATTATTTAAAATACTAAATGAAATTCCTCAACCTGGTCTTGCTTCCTGTCTCAGTAGTTTAGCCTAGAACTTGGAGAAAGCTTTGAGGAGATTTCTGTCTTTCACACAGATTTACTCAAAATCTCCATTTCTCAATCCTATTCCTAATAATTTTAGTATTTATTAAGTCTTACCTCTGCTTTTTTATTTTTGCTTTTTCGGTTTACACCTGGCGATGTTCAAGGGTTACTCCTGGCAGTGCTCAGCGGACCATATGAGATGCCGGGATCGAACCCGGTAAGCTGCATGCAAGGCAGACGCCCTACCTGCTGTACTATCACTCCAGCATCCCCACTGCTATTTTTTTTTTTTTTTTTTTGCTTTTTTGGGTCACACCCGGCAATGCAGGTTACTCCTGGCTCTGCACTCAGGAATTACTTCTGGCGGTGCTCGGGGACCATATGGGATACCGGGGATAGAACCCAGGCGGGCACAGGCCAGCCGCTTGCAAGGCAAACGCCCTACCCGCTGGGCTATCGCTCCGGCCCCCCACTGCTATTTTTATTTATTTTTAAATATTTTATTATACCACCATTAGATATACCATTACAAGATGTTCATGTTTGAATTTTGGTTCTACAGTGTTCCAACACCCGTCCCTCCACCCCTGCCCATCTCCCATCACCATGTCCCCACCCCTCCCTCAGTCTGCCTCCATGGCAGGTTCTTTATCTCCTTTCTCTCTTTCTCTCTCTCTCTCTCTCTCTCGTTCTTGCTTCCCTTTCTTACACATTGTAGTCTTCCCATTGTTCATCAATTTGCTCGAGTGGGCACTAGTAACATCTCCATTAGTCCTGTCACAAGCAAGTGCAACCCAAGGGCATCTAATTGCTACAGGGACAGGAGGAGCCTGAAACCATTCTTTAGGTCATGGAACTGAGGTCCATAATAGTTACTAGTCTTTGGCATAAAAAGTAAATAAAACACAGTAGCTTGCCAGGCTTTACCGTGTAGGTGGTATAGTCTCAGCAGAAGGCTCTCAACCCGAGCATTTACTGATGAACCTTAAAGGGAGAAGGTCAGGTTTTCTCTTGGATGGAGCTCTGAGGAACTATGGAGTCTGGATGTTGAGAATGACTAACTGCATGGTGTGTGGTTTGGTCTGGCTTCTTGCCAGGCTCAGTGGTATCAGTTAAAACATGTCTGTAACTGTTTACTATGTATAAATGTGAAAGAAATTGGGAAGAACCTTATGCAAAATTCAGTATCACTGTATCACTGTCTTCCCGTTCATCATCGATTTGCCCAAGTGGGCACCAGTAACATCTCCATATGACCTGTCTCATGCAAGTAGAGCCCAAGGGCACCTGCTTGCTCCAGGAACATAAAGAGCCTCAAACCATTCCATCAGGTCATGGGAATGAGGTCTATAATTGTTACTGGTGTCTGGCATATCAAATACAACACGGGTAGCTTGCCAGGCTCTGCCATGCAGGTGCCATACTCTTGTAGTCATCTCAAAATCCAGCATTTATTAATGAACCGCACAGCCGCGTAGATAGACTGGTCTGCAGGGTGGAGCTTCCACAATACAAGTGACTTTTTTTCTCCCAGAAGTTTGCTATTTCTACCGTTTTCAATAAAAAAATCTTCTTTAAAAAAATCTCATCAGATAGATTGCCTAAACAACTATTTTCCCTTTATCCCTTCTTACAAAATGCTGCAAATTTTCTCTAGACACAGCAAACTAGTTAGTGAGCTTGGAAAACTATTATTCTCACTCTGGGGAATGAACAGAACAAAAAGTTCATTTTACTTTTGTTGAGTTGGTTTAAAGTGGGTTAATAACCAAAGGAAATTCAGGCTGAGTTTGTGGGACTTCTTAAGAAGATTGTTGTTTGATTGGGGAAAAGGGAAACCCAGGACAAGTCCTCTTTCTACTTTCTCTGCTTAGTAGTCATAAATACCTGGTCAATCTCTTTACGATGAAAAAAAAAGACTTTTTTAAAAAAAGTAAAAACACTTTGTTTGGAGGTATTTTTTAAGGAACGGTGGAGGGAGGGGAAGAGAGGGAAACATACTCGAGAGAGAAGGCGGGATTCTCCAAAGCAGAGAGATGGCCAGGACACAATCCAGCATGAGCGACGGAGGTGTGAAAGAACAGCTCAAGAGGGGAGGTGTGGGGGGACACACATGCCCAGGTACCACAGGCACTGGGCATGACTCCCAGACACCAGCGGTATATGGGCTTGGGCCGCATCCCTGTGTCACTGTCTTCCCGTTGTTCATCATTTGCTGGAGCGGGCACCAGGAACATCTCCATATGTTCTGTCACAAGCAAGTGTAGCCCAAGGGCACCTGCTCGCTCCCGGGACAGGAAGAGCCTCAAACCATTCTTCAGGTCAAGGAATTGAGGTCTACAATTGTTACTAGTTTTTGGCATAACAAATAAAACACGGGTAGCTTGCCAGGCTCTGTGTGTAGGTGGCATACTCTCAGTAGAAGGCTCTCATCTTGAGTATTTACTGATGAAACTTATAGGGGAAAGATCAGGTTTTCTCTTGGATGGAGCTCTGAGAAACTATGGAGTCTGGATGTTGAGAATGACTGACCGCATGATGTGTGGGTTGCTCTGGCTTCTTGCTAGGCTTACTGGGATGATGGGTATCAGTTAGAACCTGTCTAGAACTGTATACAGTGTATAAATGTGAAAGATCCTGGGAAGAACCTTATCCTAAAATCAGTATTATCTAAGAAAATCACGTGGCCACTTTGAGTGTGGCCCTCTCAAATAAAATGTTTTTATAAAAGGGCTCAGGGGGCCGGAGCGATAGCCCAGCGGGTAGGGCGTTTGCTTTGCACGCGGCCGGCTCATGCCGGCCCGGGTTCGATCCCCGGCATCCCATATGGTCCCCCCCGCACCCCGCCAGGAGTAATTCCTGAGTGCAAAGCCAGGAGTAACCCCTGAGCATTGCCGGGTGTGACCCAAAAAAGCAAAAAAAAAAATAAATAAAAAGGGCTCAGGAAGGAGGTGGGAGGGCCCGGAGCAATAGCACAGTGGGGAGGGCGTTTGCCTTGCACTTGACTACCGGGGTTCAATCCCGGCATCCCATATGGTCCCCCCAGCACTTCCAGGAGTAATTATTGAGTGCAGAGCCAGGAGTAATCCCTGAGCATTTCTGGGTAGCAGGTCACTGTTCTCTCCTCATCATTGGACAGACTCCAGGCAGCCCCTTCCTGCTGGGAGGGCCGGGAGGTCTGTCTTAAGAACCTCTCTTCCATGGCCCCCTTGGCCTCCTCCTCCTTGGAGCTGGCTTCCCGCAGGCTCACCACGGGGCACACAGACTGAGGTGAGGGGCTGGGGGTCTCTGCAGCAGAACCTTGGGATGTAGTTGTTCTACCACTCCGCACCCCCAATTTTAACAAAAGTTCTGTAGCTTACAGATCATGTTCACAAACCCCTCTGATTTGACTTTAAACCACCTTTTCTCTCCCTCTCCTCACCCTCTGGTTTTGGGGCCATGCCCCCCAGTGCCACACTTGCTCCTGACTCTGCACTCGGGGATGGAACCCTGCTTGGCCGTGTGCAGGCAGGGCCCTCGACCCGCTGCCTTATGGCTCTGGTCCCCATCTCATCTTTACAGACCAGAGGCTGCTTCTGTTCTGCCTTGGACGATCCAGGAAGACCAGTGGCTCCTTGCACCTCTGCGCTTGCCTTTAGTGGAGGTTCTTGGGTCTTGGAGCCCAGATATTCACCTGAGGGATCTTGAAAACTCCTGAGGGCTCAGCTGCAGCCTAGACCATGAGGGAGCTTCTTGGGGCCTGGCTTTGGGGCTGAGGATTCTTAAGGAGCTGTCTGTGGACAGGCAGCTGGGGCTGAGGCCCCCTCCCCATGGCACTGCCCACGTCCTGCTTCCTGTCACCTGTCCGTCCTTCCGACTTCCTTCCTTAGTTCTACCTGGAAGCCTCTGATGACCCCTTTCCTCAGACTGGTCAAGATTCCCTCTCGGGGCTGGAGTGATAGCCCAGCGGGTAGGGCGTTTGCCTTGCACGGCCGGCCTGTGCTGGCCCGGGTTCGATCCCCAGCATCCCATATGGTCCCCCGAGCACCGCCAGGAGGAATTCCTGAGCGCAGAGCCAGGAGTAACCCCTGAGCATCGCCGGGTGTGACCCCAAAAAAAAAAAAAAAAGCAAATAAATAAATAAATAAATTTAAAAAAAGATTCCCTCTCGCCTTCACATTGCACCAAAACTGGGTCTTAGCCAAAGACCCTCCAGCAAAATTCAGTATCCTATAGAAATATCGCATGGCCACATTGTGGCCATGTGCCAAGGGACATGTGGGTCTGGCATGGGTGGGTCTCTCTCTTCCAGGGCAACTGGCATGGAGGCGGAGGAAAGAGCAGGGCCCAAAACTCTCGCACATTGTAGATTGTAATACATTCTAGAACATGATTGGTTCCCTTAGTTTGATATACCGGTCCGGACCATGAAAATGACAGCTATTATGGTGAGCAAGTCTCATCCAGCTGCTTCCAAGGCCCTACAGAGGTGATGGGCCCACTCCCAAAACCCATCTTGCCTCCTGGGAGCCTCATTGTCAGCTGAGCTAGGGGAGAGTCGAATGGCAGCTCTCCCCCATGCATCTGAGTCTCTGCATCATGACCGAGAGCCCTGAGGCAGTGCATGGATGGGGCCACCAGAGAGGGGAATGGAGACCTCAGCTCCATCTCCCAGGAACACCTGATGATTTCCGCCTCCAAGAGCCGCCTACCTGGGCCCTAACTCGGCTGCTCTGACTGGTCTTCAGATCAGCATTTCTCTTGCGTTCTGATGAGCTGTGGGAGTCTGGACCATGAAAATGGTGGCTATTATGATGAGCGAGTCTCATCTGGCTGCTTCCGAGGCCCTACAGAAGTGATGGGCCCACTCCCAAAACCCATCTTGCCTCCTGGGAGACTCATGGTCAGCTGAGCTAGGGGAGAGCCAGATGGCAGCTCTCCCTCATGTATCTGAGCCTCTCATCTATCTCTCTATCTCTATTTCTGTCCCTGTATGTCTCTCTCTTCTCCTACACCTTGTGACTTGCCTTATGGTTTATGATACAATTATCTATGTGTATATTCAGTAGTGAGTTCTGTGTGACATTATAGTTCCTCATTCCCCATGAACCTCCCCAGTTTGTTACAACTACAATGATCATTATGGTGTACAAATGTGAAAGATCCTGGGAAGGACCTGGTCCTAGACTACTTTGTTATCCAAACCTCTTGTGCGGCTGAGCACTGTCACAGCTCTGTGTTTGGTCTGCCCCTTGTCCGGTTCATCTGGTTGCGGAAGCTGTGAGCTCGTAGCCATGCCCACTGGCACGGAGAGAGGGAGGAGCCCAAATCACTGCTCCAATTCCGGCTAGCATGGCATTCCCCCACACCGACTTATTTACCCTAGGAGCTACGTTGGTCTCAGCCAGGGACTAGCCAATTCCTCAGAGACTCCATGGGCTGCTCCACGTGGGCCGGGCAGCGCAGCTGTGCGTCTGGTCTGTCCCTTGTCCAGTTCATCTCTATTGTTACTGTTTTGGGGATATCGAATACACCACAGGTAGCTTGCCATGGCTCTGGGTTCATCCCCGGGGGGGCCCAGTCTTTTCTTTTCCTATGACAGACCATCCACCTCCAGGGCCCACAGGCCAGAGCCCAGGGTGTGTAGACAAGACTATCTCCTGTCTGCCACCTGCCAATGCAGCAGGGCACCATAGCCACACCTGCAACACCTCAAGGGGCAGGTCACTGCTATTTTTTTTTTTGGGTCACACACAGCAATGCTCAGTGGTTTCTCCTGGCTCTGCACTCAGGAATTACTCCTGGTGATGCTCGGGGACCATATAGGATGCTGGGGATCGAACATGGGCCAGCATGGGCCGGCCGCGGCAAGGCAAACGCCCTACCTGCTGGGCTATCACTCTGGCCCCAAGTCACTGCTATTTTTATTTTTTTTTTTATTTTTATTTTTTTTGCTTTTTTGGGTCACACCCGGCGATGCTCAGGGGTTACTCCTGGCTCTACACTCAGGAATTACTCCTGGCGGTGCTCGGGGGACCATATGGGATGCCGGGGATCGAACCCAGGCCGGCACAGGCCGGCCACGTGCAAGGCAAACGCCCTACCCGCTGGGCTATTGCTCCGGCCCCAACTGCTATTTTTAAAAGCAGTATCAAGAATGGTCTCCTGAGGAACAGAGAGATAGTACAGTGCCTTGTACACAGCCAAACCTGCTTCAGTCTCTGGCATCCTATATGATTCCCCTGAGGCCACCAGGAGTGATTCCTAAGTACAGAGCCTGGAGTAGTCCCTGAGCACTGCTCAGGGGCCCCTCATCTTCAAATAAAATTATCAGAGTGGAGAAATAGTATAGTAGGTAAAGCACTTGTCTTGCCACATGCCTGACCTGGACTAGATCCCTGCCATCCCATACAGTCACCTGAACACCGCCAGGGTAACCACTGAGCATCACCAGGTATAACCCAAAATCTAAAATAGGATGATCCATCAGAGCAATGGTCTGGTGGGTAGAGCACTAGGTTTGCATGTGGCTGACCCAGGTTCAATCTCCCAGCACCCCATATGAACCCCTGAGCATACCAGGAGTGATCCCTGAGCACAGAGCTATGAATAAGCCCTGAGCACCATGGCAGGGAGGGGGAAATCCTTTTTCAAGTTTGATAGTTTTCAATTCTTTACCTTTTAATTTTGTTTTTGATTTTTGGGTCACACAGCTGTGCTAATGGCTTACTCCTGGCTCTGAGCTCAGGCATCACCCCTGGTGGGGTATAAGATACTATATGTAGGGGCCAGGCGATAGCCCAGCGGGTAGGGCGTTTGCCTTGCATGCGGCCGGCCCATGTCGGCCTGGGTTCGATCCTCAGCATCCCTTATGGTCGCCCGAGCACCACCAGGAGTGATTCCCGAGTGCAGAGCCAGGAGAAACCCCTGAGCATTGCCGGGTGTGACCCAAAAAAAAAAAAAAAAAAAAAAAAAAAAAAAAGATACTATATGTATGCCAGGGATAGAACTCAGGTCAGCCATATGCAAGACAAAGGCCTTACCTTCTAAACTATCTATCTGGAGCCTGAGCGATAGCAGAACAGGTAGGGCATTTGCCTTGCATGCGGCTGACCTGGGGTTCAATTCCTGGCATCTCATATGGTCCCCTGAGCACCGCCTGGAGTAATTCCTGAGTGCAGAGCCAGGAGTAACCCAAAAAGGTGTGACCCAAAAAGAAAAAAAAAAACCTATCTAACCCTAAAATGATAATTTGATAAAAAGGAGAAACCATATAAGTGAAGAGTTTGGGTCAGAAATATGAGGAATAGGGGTCCAGAGTGATAGTACAGCAGATAAAGTGTTGTATACAGCCAACCCCAAACCCCTATGATCCCCTGAGCCCGCCAGGAGTGATCACTGAGTGCAGAACCAGGAGTGAGCCCTGAGCACCACCAGGTATGCCCCCAAAACAAAGAAATACGAGAGAGTGGAGCCAGATAAAGGCTAAAGCAATTGTGCTGCATGCGGCTGACCCCAGTGTGATCTCCGGGACCGTATCTGGCCCCACAGGCACCACCAGGGTTCCAGGAGCAGACCCAGAGCACTCCAAGGTTCAGAAGAAAGAAAATAATATTATACAGGGGGAAAGAAATCCCAAGCAAAAAGACTCAAAAGAAGTGCTATTTAGGTGTGGTAGTGACTTACGAGCAAGCGGAAGACAGAGCATATGTGAGATGAGAGGCGGAGGCAGTTGGGGGGGTCTGTGTTTTATTTGAGACAGCACCCGTGCTACGAGGAAACAAGCGCAGGCTATTCTTAGTGCTTTCACAGAATAACTCTGAACTGCAGAAAGTAAACAAAAAAAAAATTTTTTAAATGACAACTACTCAATGCTATCGGCACGCGCAGAAATGTAAACAGATTTCAGCGAAGGGCGGAGGCTTAGGCAGGAGAGTGGTTTGGGATGCACTTTCCATATTGCTGTTTGTGGCCTGAGGAGACTAGACACACCTGTCAGGGAGCCGCTGGGGTCCCCAACGATATCAGGAAACCAGTTCCCTTCTACCTCCGGCTGGCGGGAATGGATGAAAACTCAGGAGTCCAGCACAATTCTAAAAGGCTTTTATTAAAACAAGTTCTGCCTGGGGCCCGGAGCGATAGCACAGTGGTAGGGCATTTGCCTTGCACGCTGCCAACATGGGTTCGATCCCCAGCATCCCATATGGGCCCCCGAGCACCGCCAAGAGTAATTCCTGAGTGCAGAGCCAGGAGGAACCCCTGAGCATTGCCAGGTGTGACCCAAAATAAAAGCAAAAAAAAAAGTTCCGTGACTGCAATCCAAAATAATGGGTTTCCCAGACCTCTAGCTCTTGGTCAGAACTTAGACCATACACTCAGGCCCAAGTCTCCCACCAAAGTGGATCCCCATACCACAAGTCAGTACCCTTATATATCCAAAAGTAATCCAGTCTTCAGGGAGGGTCGTGTCAACAAAGATCAACAAATCAGCTTCTAGGTGTAGAAGTGTTTCAGGTCTAAACAAATGATTATGTCACGGATAAGTCTCTTTCTCTGAGGATATCTCTTATGTCAAAACACTGGAGAGAGAGCACAAAGAAATACATTTCGATAGATGTATATTCATGGGAAGAAACACACCATAATTTCATAGGTTTTATGTAATCTAGATGGTACCCACAAGGTCCATCTATTTTCTGTTCTACACCAAGGTGATTCTGAGTGTCTTGTCCTCTATTTACTGAAAGGGTCATGCTCGCCACTTGAGGGCAAACTAGCATGAACCTTCCTTAATCTTAAACGATAGTCTCAACGTAGCCAGGGTGGTGGTCTCATGATAAATTATAACAGTCCACACTGGGCCCAGTGGGTATAAAGAGGAACTGTGGGGCTGGAGCAATAGCACAGTGGGTAGGGCGTTTGCTTTGCACTCAGCCAACCCGGGTTTGATCTCCAGCATCCCATGTGGTCCCCCTGCACCTTCAGGAGTAATTCCTGAGCAAAGAGCCAGGAGTAACCCCTGAGCATCTCAAGGTGTGACTCAAAAGAAAAGAAAAAAAAAGAGGAACTGTACCCAATCTAGATAACATTGAAATTGTAGTGAGATTATAGTAATGTTTCAGAAGTTACTGATTCAGAGTCAAAATAACTCTTGTAACTGCCACACCCTCCATCAGTGTTTACACAGAAGAGAGATCTCTTTAGCATGAACCCTGGCTTAAGAACATGTAAAAAGATTAAACTGTAAATGGATTAAGAGGCAAAGCTCCCAAGCTCACTGGGCCTGTCATCCAACATGCACCAGCACTGGAGACTGAGACTCCTCCTGAGCCCTGGGGTTCTCCTGGCCTCCAGGAGGCAGAAGAGAGTGCCGGGATACAGTTGAAGTTGTGGCACACATTCCTTTGACGTGTGACACCCTTGGTTAGACATCCAGCACTGCTTGGCCCCCCACACACCCTCCTTTGGGTGTGGCACACACACACACACACACACACACACACACACACACACACACAATTATACAATTTTTCCCCAAATTTTATTACACCATTTTAGACATACAATTGCAAGATACTCAATTGTAGAGTTTTGGTTCTACAGTGTTCCAACACCCATCCCTCCACCCGAACTCATCTCCCATCACCAATGTCCCCACCTCCCTCCCCCTCCCACACCTCAACTACTTGGCAGGTTCTGTATGTCTTTTCTCTCCTCTCTATCTCTCCCTCCTGCCAAACTTTCCTGCACATCGTAGAATGCAGTGCATTAAAGGACATCACTGTTTCCACTATTTTGATGGACCGCGTGGCAAGCGGCCGCGCCGACCTGGGCTCGAACTGGTTTTGCTGTTAATCTGGTAGTATCCCAGCATCCGGACAGCGAAGGTGGTGGCTAGTGTGGTGGGCGAGTCTCATCCGGCTGCTTCCAGGACCCCCCAGAGGTGATGGGCCCACTCCCAAAACCCATCTGTCCTCCCGGGAGCCCCATGGTCAGCTTAGCCTGGGGAAAGCGGAGTTCCAGCTTCCCCAGCCGCATCCGAGGCCCACATGCTATGGCCCACAATTATACAATTTAAGACAAGAAGAACTACTGGAAAAAAAAGAGTTGTGTTCTGAGTTACTCTTGCTGTGTATTCAAGGATCTCTCCTGATAGAGCCCAGGGACCACGGGGGCTGCTGAATCCAACCTGGTTGGCAAGTGCCCACCCACTCTACTGCCACTCTAGGCCCCTGAACTCCTGAAAATGTGAGGCTGTAGCTCAGTGATTCGAGGGCTTGTGTGTGTTCTCCCTGGAACATGTGTCCTGCTTGTCTCCATGGATCTTTGCTAACTTTTTTTCCACCCTGGAGAAGAAGCCCGTGTGAAGCAGGAATGTCCTGTCTGGTCGGAGGCGCAGAGATGAGACTCCAGGAACACGATGTATTTCCATTAATATTCTTAATAATCACCAGCCAGAGGGGCAGTAGCTCTCATCTTGGCAGCTGACTGACCACCTCAACAAGGACTCCAACTCCCTTATATCCCACCGTCTCAAAGGGCAATACAACTTAGAGTTAAGTTTGCATAGTTTACATAACAAAGACATTTCACATTCCTTGCATAAAATTTAAGGATGATAGGAAGGAGACAACCAGGAGCCCAAAACCTACAGGGGGTGCTATCTAGGTGAGGTGAGATGAATAAAAGAATGTGTTACAGTTGCTAATTCAGCCTTCCGAACTGGCCCTAGATGGCAGCAATGTCAGACAGAAAAACAAGAAAAACCTGTTTTCTGTCTAACTTCAAGCAGTGTCCATTAGACTCCATTCTTGGGCTAGTTAGAGCCAACAAAGAAGTGTGCAGAGAAATGATCTAGGATAGCAGTGTCTGTGTATCCACAGCGTGAGAACAGTCTCACTAGGGAATTCTACATAACTATTGGGAGACAGTCTGCCAGAAACCCCTGTGTATCTGTTAACAGGCAGTATCCATCAGACCTTCCTTCGCATATCCTGAGATGTACTTTCTGCCACACCAGTGTTCTCTCCTGAACACATATTCCCCCTTTCTCTCCTCACAGCTGTTCTATTTTTTTTCTTTTTAGATCACACCTGGCAATGCTTAGGGATTTCTCTTGGCTTTGCACTCAGGAATTACTCCTGGCAGTGTTCAGGGGACCATGTGGGATGCCGGGATCGAACCAAGGTCAGCCACATGCAAGGCAAACTCCCTCCCTGCCATACTTTTGTTTTGTTTTGTTTTTTGGGTCACACCGGCAGTGCTCAGGAGTTACTCCTGGCTCTGCACTCAGGAATTACTCCTGGCGGTGCGAGGGGGACCATATGGGATGCCACGGATTGAATCCAGGTCATCTCCTTGGAAGGCAAATGCCCTTCCCGCTGTGCTATTGCTCAGTTCCCCCACCCCCACCCCCTGCTGTACTATTGTTCTGGTCCCCATCCTCACATCTTTTAAAGCACTTTTTTTCCAGTAAAATACTATCTTCTTTGGGACCAGAGTGATAGCCCAGCAGATAGGGTGTTTGCCTTGCACACAGCCAACCTGGGCTCAATCCCGGCACCGCATATGGTCCCCCTTGCAATGCCAGGGGTAATTCCTGAGTGCAGAGCCAGGAGTAACCCCTAAGCATCACCGGTACAAGCCCGAAAGAAAAAGAGATGTATTTTCTTGCGTCACAAAAAAAAATAGAAGCAAGAGTATAGGTTATAACAAATTTTGTATGAAAACTATGCTTATATCTTACTGAATCTTGAACTCTACAGGCACAGGGTCAGTATCAAAGTGGACAAATCAAAGTGTAAAAGAATTTGTCAAGAACGTCAGCTGCTTCCCAGCACACTTCAGTGTGAGACCCACTCAGATCTAAAAATATATAAAAAGTAGTGTCTTTCAGAAGAATAAAATAGAATCCAGACTCTGAATATGGTTTATAAACTATCTGGGATACAAGCCAAAATTATTAAAGAAAAGGAAAATTAGGACAACATGATCCAGTCTCAAAAGAAAATCATCATAGACCAGTTCGATCTGAGCCAAATGTTAGATTAAGCAGAGTAGATCAAACATCATTTTAACTCAGTTCAGTGCATTTTGAAGTGCATCTGTTTCGGTTTGTTTTATTTAGAATGCTTTTGCTATACTGGGTCTGACCACCTAACACATTTCTCAACTGGGGAAGTTCTCGACTATTACTTCTTCAAATAAAAATCTTCAAAATACAAAATAAAAATCCCCTTTGAACAGAATGGTGTCTCTCATATGTGGGATAGAGAGAAATAAAATAGGGGGCTGGAGTGATAGCTCAGCGGGTAGGGCATTTGCCTTGCTTGCTGCTGACCCGACTTTGATCCCCGGCATCCCACATGGTGCCCCAAGCACCGCCAGGAGTAATTCCTGAGTGCAGAGCCAGGAGGAACCCCTGAACATCTCTGGGTGTAACCCGAATATAAAAAAAAAGTAGAAAGAAAAAAAAGAAATCAAATACAAGTATGGGCCAGAGCTAGCTGTGGTACAGAGGGTAGGGTGCTTGCTTGCACACAGCCAACCCAGGTTCAATTCCCGGTATTCCATATGGTTCCATCCGGTCCCCATGCACTAGGAGTAATTCCTGAGTGCAGAACGAAGAGTAAGCACTGAGCACCACCAGATGTGGCCCAGAAAAAGGAAAAAAAAAAAAAAGAAAGAAAGAAACCAATTAAAACAATTAGAAGTATAACAAATGCCCAAAGGCAACAGAAACTAAGAATTGAGAACTGTCTTCAGTAGAAGCTTACCCCAGGGTGGGCTTGGGGACAGGAGACTGGAAGGGGTGGGGGCACAGTGGTTGAGTGGTGTGGATCCTTTGGGGGAGGGTTGCTGCTGTATTGTGTGCTGTCTGCAAACCCTGACATTATTAATATTGTAACCATGGTACCTAAAAGAAAAAACATAATAGTCTGCCCCTTTCTCTTTTTGGATCCATGAAAGTACAAATGTTGTTTCTCCCGATGCTGTCCTAAGTAGGTCCTAGTCGATCTTCATCATGTCTAGGCTTTTGGTGGTGCTTTAAGGGCTCACTCCTGGTGGTGCACAGGAGAGCGTGTGCTGGGAATGCAGACGGGGACATGTGGGAGCAGCAGCTCCAGCTCTTTGCTCGCTCTCTCTCTCTCTCTCTCTCGGCTCGCTCTCTCTCTCTCTCTCTCTCTCTCCTCTCTTCTCTCCTGTTTCTCTCTCCTCTTCTCTCTCCGCTCCTCTTTCCTCTCTTGCTCTCTCGCTCCTCCTCTCTTCTCTCTCCTCTTGTTTCTCTCTCCTCTCTTCTCTCTCCTCTTTCCTCTTCTCTCCTCTCTTCACTCTTTTCTCTCTCTCTCTCTCTCTCTCTCCTCTATTCTCTCTCCTCTCTCTTCTCTCTCCTCTCTTTCCCCAGTCCCATATTTATTGTTTTTCATTCTTTTCCTCCACTCCTCTTCCCCTCTCCTGATTTTGCTGCAGTACCATTGGAGTCACCCACACTCTTGCTTGTGGTTCAGACATATTTTTGGCCTGAGTTTAGTCACTCACCTGGCTGTGGTGTGGCCAGAAATCGCATACAGCTCCAGGGATCACCAACACCTGGGCTGCTGGGTAGAGGCAACAATGGGCTCTCTTTCTGCAGATCTTTTTGGGTGGTTTTGACTTTATCTCACTGATTTCATGTTCAGTTTTTTTTCCATTCTGCCGTTGAGTCCTTCCCCTGTAATTTTGTGTGTGTGGGGGGGAACACCATCCCTACCCAGCGGTGTTCAGGGTTTACTCCTGGCTCTGTGCTCCAGGATCACTCCTGGTGGGAGTTGGGAGACCATACAGGGTGCCAGGGATCGAACCCAGTTGGCTAGGAGCAAAGTAGCTGCCCAACCCATGGCTTCTCTCCAGCCCCCATTGTATTTCAAGTCCAACTACTGCATTCTTCAGCCCGATGGCCTCTATGTGGACCTGCTTAAATGTCTGCTCCAGCTTCAACTGTGTGGACAGTCTCATCTCATGATCTCATTCCGGGAACATCACCTGGGCTGGTGTTTGGAGTCACCTTCAGGCTCTCTTGAATTAGTTTTCCCCTGGCTATTATCGTGATACATCAGGGCAGGATGAATTCCTCCATCACCCCATGATGCTGGGTGACCACCAAGGACCTAGGTAGGTGCTGAGAGAAGGGGTAGTAAGACTGCACTTGTGTCTATAAGCAGGCCCGGGTGATCACTGAGAAATATTCAACGTTGCAGGTGTCTGACTCCAGCTGTGCTTGAGTTCAGTCATGTTGGGGCAATGACTGAGAATCTGCTGGACACTGGCTGTATCACCAAGATGGAGTGACCTGAGGGTGACCAGAGGATTAAAGTTATCTGTGCCTGGTGGCATCTGACTTGAGCTCAAGTCGGCCTGGATAACCACCAGACGCTACCACTGCTAAGTGGCCACTAAGTCACCGGATTCAAGGGGTTCCTCACCTGGGGGGTACCTGAGTTATTCATTCAGGGTTAAATAGGAGGTGGGGCAGGGGCCGGAGCAATAGCACAGCGGTAGGGGCGTTTGACTTGCATGCGGCCAACCCGGGTTCGATCCCGGCATCCCATATGGTCCCCGAGCACCGCAGGAGTAATTCCTGAGCAAAGAGCCAGGAGTAACCCCTGAGCATTGCTGGGTGTGACCCAAAAAAATGGAGGTGGGGCGTAGCTATGGGATAGAGGGTAGGGTCTTTGCCTGTGTGAGGGGCCATCCCCCATATCCTATATCATCCCCCAAGCCCTGCCAGGAGTAATTCCTGAGTGCAGAGCCAGAGTAACCTCTAGCACCACCAACTGTGACCCCAAAACAAAAACAAATATGTAAAAGAAGGTAGGGGCCTCCACCCCTGCTGGTGATGGAGCATGCTCTCTGGACTGTCAGGGACCAGAGTCTGGCTAGCTGTGGGTCAGCAAGGGAGTCCAGTGGACCATAGAATCCACTTTGCTGAGTGGTTATGCTTTGAGAGGGTTGGAGGGTGTTTGCTGTGTGTTGAGGTATACCCCAGGTGAGATGTCAGATATAGTCTAGCGGGGTGAGAGATGATTGATTTTTGGTTGGTGATTAGTTTTCTCAGCCCCCAAGTTCAGCAGCTTGCAAGGAGTGTTAGGGGAGACAGAGAAGTGGAACTCTCTTCAGGGGCCTTAGAAAGAGAATGAGACACAGAGTCCTCCAGAGTTGCTGTCAGCAGGTAGAAGGAGGTTGCCAAAAGGACACTTTATACCTTATAGTTTCTTTCTTTCTTTCTTTCTTTCTTTCTTTCTTTCTTTCTTTCTTTCTTTCTTTCTTTTTCTTTCTTTCTTCTTTTTTTCTTTTTTCTTTTTCTTTCTTTCTTTCTTTCTTTCTTTCCTCTTTCTTTCTTTCTTTCTTTCTTTCTTTTCTTTCTTTTCTTTCTTTCTTTCTTCTTTCTTTTTCTTTCTTCTTTCTTTCTTTTTCTTTCTCTTTCTTTCTCTCTTTCTTTCTTTCTTTCTTTCTTTCTTTCTTTCTTTCTTTCTTTCTTTCTCTCTCTCTCTCTCTCTCTCTCTCTCTCTCTCTCTCTCTCTTTCTTTCTTTCCGAGAATGTGGAAAGATAGGTCTACAGCTGAATCTAGAGAAAACCATGTTTGTGAAGAATGAACTAGTTCCAGAGGCCCCATTCACTCTCAATGGAACAAAGATCTCTGAAGGCAGCAGTTATGTGTACTTAGGTCGAGAAATCAACATGATGAACGACCTCAAACCTGAGCTGTGCAGGAGGAAGAGAGCGGCATGGAATGCCTTCAAAGGCATCGAAGAAATTGCTAAAAGGACAAAGAACCTCCAGCTCCGGGCACATCTCTTTGACTCTACCGTTCTCCCTGCATTAACATAAGCCTCAGAGACCTGGGCCCTATGAAAGCAGGATGAGAATGCTATTCGGGTCTCCCAGAGAGGCATCGAAAGAGCTATGCTTGGAATATCACGCCTCACTCAAGTGAGAGAAGAAATCCGGAGTTCTGACTTCCGTCGCTATTCCAAAATCAGGGATACTGTCTCATTTGCCAAGGCATCGAAAATCAGATGGGCTGGACATGTAATGCGATTTGGAGACAACCACTGGACTAGAGCCGTTACCGACTGGATCCCACGGGATGTCAAAAGAGCAGGTGGCCGGCCACCTACAAGATGGTCAGACTTCCTTGTCAAGACCCTGAAGGAACGGTTTGAGGCTCTTCATATTCCTGAATCAACCAGATGCCATTGGGCTACATGGCACATGATAGGGTCCAATGGAAATGTTACTGGCGCCCGCTCGAGCAAATCGATGAATAACGGGATTCAAGTGATCAAGTGATCAAGTT
>JAJIBD010028329.1:0-60511 GCA_021461705.1 Cryptotis parvus
CTCCCTTGAGCTTTATACAGATTCAATGCAGCCCCTATAAGGATACCCATGACGTTCTTCAAAGAAATTGACCAAACACTTCTGAAATTTGTATGGAATAATAAACCCCCATGGATAGCTAAAGCAATCTTTGGGAAAAAAGGAGATGGGAGGTATCACTTTTCCCAACTTCAAACTCTACTACAAAGCAGTTGTAATTAAAATGGCTTGGTATTGGTATAGAAACAGACCCGTAGACTATGGAATCAAACTGAATATCCTGAAACACACTATCAAATATACTATTACTTAATCTTCTATAAAGGAGAAAAATATTAAGTGGAGCAAAGAAAGCCTCTTCAACAAATGGTGCTGGGAAAACGGGGCAGCTACATGTAAAATTGAACTTAGACCTCCTTCTAATGCCATGCACAAAAGTCAGATCAAAATGGATTAAAGATCTCAATGATAGACATGAATCTATAAAGTACATCAAAGAAATCATAGGAAAAACGCTCTATGGCATTGAAGTTAAAGGCATCTGTAAAGACGAAACACCACTGACAAAGCAAATAGACACTAAGATAAACAAATAGGAGTATATAAAACTGAAAAGCTTCTGCCTCTCAAAAGATATGGTGACCAAGATACAGAGACAGCCCACACACTGGGAAAGAATATTCACCCAAAGCCCATCTGATCTGTTAATATCAGGCACTCATAGAACTTTACAAGAAGAAAACAGCCAACCCCATCAAAAAATGGGGAGAGGAAATGAACAGAAACTTCCATAAAGAAGAAATTCGAATGGCCAAAAGGTATATGAAAAAATGCTCTTCATCATTAATCATCAGAGAGATGTAAATCAAAACAGCAATGAGGTATCATCTCACACCACAGAGACTAGCACACATCCAAAAGAGCAAGAACAACCAGTGCTGGTGGAATGCGGGGATAAAGGGATTCTCATCTACTGTTGGTAGGAGCGCCGACTGGTCCAGCCCTTTTGGAAAACAATATGGACATTCCTCTGAAAACTAGATATTGAGCTCCCATTCGACCCAGCAATATCCCTCCTGGGAATATACCCTGGAGACCCAAAAACACACAGAAGAAACACTATCTCCACTTCTTTTTCATCACAGCTCTATTCACGATAGCCAGAATCTGGAAACAACAGCCTAAGTGCCAGAGAACAGAAGACTGGCTAAAGAAACTATGGCACATCTACACAATGGAATACTATGCAGCTGTCAGAAAAGACAAACTCATGAAATTTACCTGCAAATGGATGGACATGGAGAATATCATGCTGAATGAAATTAGTCAGAAGGAAGAGGACAGATATAGAATGGCTGTATTCATTAATGGGATATAAATATATTCCAGTGTTCTACTAATTGGGGAAATGGTAATGTCAGACTAGAACTCACCATTGAATATACACAAAGATACTTACATGATAAACCCTAAATGTCTGTAGGGAAAGCCACAATGTGTAAAAGAAGAGAGAGATACAGAAACAGAGACAGAGACAGAGAAAAAGAGAGGAAAAGAAAAAATACCTTCTATAGAGGCAGGCTGGGGGTGAGTGGGAGGGAATGTGAAGACATTGGTGGTAGGAACAGGGTATTGGTGGAGGGATGGGTGCTTGAACACTCTATGACTGAGATCCAATTATGAACATCTTTGTAATTGTATATCTCATGGTGGTATAAGAAAAAAAAACAATAAAAAGAGTGGTACCCCAAATCCTACAATAAATGTCATCCTAAGTGAGAAATGTCAGAGGAACATTGAGGTTATGAGCAGGGCAAAGCCACCATCCTCTCTTCCTCAATGCTGTGCTCTGTGATTTGGTCCAGCCAAGACAGGAAAAAAAAAGATGGTTTTATTCATCTAAACATATTTGACATACTTATTTTATTTTATATTCAGTGTCATAATTCTAGTAGTCAAATTCTTTGCACATACATTTCTGTTGTCATTTTTGCTGTTTTACTTTTTAGTATCCTACTTCATTGTGTGATGATTTTCCATTTATTTATTTATTTGTTTGTTTATTTTTGTCATACCACCAATGCTCAGGGGTTACTCCTTGCTCTGCACTCAGAAATTACTCCTGGTGGTGCTGGGGGGACCATATGGTGTTGGGGAGTGCCGCCAGGGTCCCCGACAGTGCCGGGAAGCGAGTTCCCTTTTACCTCCGAAGCCGGCGAGGAATGGATGAAAACTCAGGAATCCGATGCAGTTTTAAAAGGCTTTACTTATCACAGGTTCAGGCATACAAATCAGCAAAAGGAAAAGCCCGGTGCTTAGGATTCCAGGCTAGAACCCCAGCCACGTGTAGGCCAAGATGGCGGCCACCACGTGTAAAGGCCCTGTAAAAGGAGAAGACAAGACTCCCCAAGAAGGGTGAGCGCTCACAAAGAGAGAGCCCAAAAAGAAGCGCAGAGAGAGGAAATAGGCTAGTTTTATACCCCTGCAATTCAGACCTTCCTCCCACTGTTATGGAAAGCAGGGAGGGTCAAATGCCCTTAGGTAATCCCTCCCTGCACCTCACCTAGGCCCTTTTGTATGCTAATGTTTTGAGCCAAGATCTGCCTGGAAATGCCTTTATGGGGTAGAGAAGGGGTTTCTGAGATGGCATGTCTCTGTACCAAAGACTAATACTAATGCCAGTTAAATATTTCTCCAAGCCTTCACAAGTCTCTTCTACTTCATTGTAGTTTTGTATTTTAGTTGCCTTTGAGTATATCAGGGAGCCATGCTTGTTTGCTTGGAAGCAAACAGCATTTCTCTCTGGTCTAATTACTTAGGGGTCCTACGTGGCCAGGCAAATATGCTGGTAAGATCTAGCTAGTCCCACGATGATTGTGGTAGCATGGGAGAATATTTATACCAGCTAGTACAGCATACATGGTCAGATAAACTGCCACATTTAGACTACCCCCTTATCTACGAAGTGATTTGCAGGCGGCAATTCAGAGCAGATGCAGCGGCCCTTAGAGGAGTCCTGCAACAATATGGGATCTATGTTGGGATCAAACTCAGGCTGGCCACATGCAAGACAAATGCCCTAACTGATGTGCTACTGAATTTTTATCTTGAAGTTTTTGTTTATTTTGGAACTTTATCTGGAAATAATTTGAGGACTCACATGAAGGAGAGTTCTTCTAGCAAAGATTAAAATTTGCTTCAGTCAAGTATCTAGGGCACTGACTTCCTGCAATAATTTCATCCATCCATCCATCCATTCATCCATCCATCTATCCATCCATCCATCCATCCATCTATTTATTAGTATAATTATAGTTTATTATTTTTTTAAAAATATTTTAATATACCACTGTGAGATAGACAATTTCAAAGATGTTCATGTTTGGGTTTCGGTCACACAGTGTTACAGCACCCATCCCTCCACCAATGCCCATTTCCCACCACCAATGTTCTCGATTCCCTCCCTCTCCCCTAGCCTGCCTGTATGGTAGGTTCTTTATCTCTCTTTTCTCTCTTTCTCTTTCTCTGTAATAATTTTAAACTGAATTCTTGGTTTGAAGTTTTTAGACCCTGTAGGTAGATTTGACTGCACATAGTGTGAGGTCTAACTTGTATTACAGATTCTTAGAAGGTGTTTCTTCTTCCCCTCTCAGCACCACTGCCCAGTTTTAAAAATGGCAATTTGGGTCAGTCTCAAAGCTCAAAGAGGTAGAGTGCATGCCTTGAATCTGAAAGGCCTTGAGTTGGATCTCCTGCAAGCATGCTCTCCTCCCTTCCCACTCCAAGCACAGTTAAATGTAGCTCTGGGGACCCTGAATTTCCACTGGGGCATCCAGAAGAAGCATTAAACTGATCTATCCAGTTGGCCAAGTATCACAGGGAGTATTCCCTGAGCCCCATACATTGCTTGGGGAGGCCACCAAACAAAGAAAGACAGTTTTCCTATCAATTTTCTAGGTGTGGGCTCTAATGAACCTTTCCCTTAGCCCATCTAGACATTAGAGAACAACTTTTTTTATATTTTAAATGTATGCAGAGAAAGAATATTTTGCCTAACTTGAGCAGGCTCTGGACTTCTTTCCAACATGTCCAAGGAATCATGAAATCACTTGTATCACTTGTCTTCCCACTGTTCATCAATTTGCTTGAGCGGGCACCAGTAACATCTCCATATGTCCTGTCATGTGCTAGTGTAGCCCAAGGGCATCTGGTCACTCCAGGAACATGAAGAGCCTCAAACCATTCCTTCAGGTCATGGGAATGAGGTCTATAATTGTTACTGGTTTTTTGGAATATCAAATACAACACAGGTAGCTTGCAAGGCTCTGCCATGCCAGTGGGATACTCTCAGTAGTAGACTCTCAATTCATGCATGATTCATGCATTTACTGATTGGCTTTTCTCTTGGGTGGAGCTCTGACAAGCTGTGGAGTCTGGATTTTGAAAATGGTTGCTCTTATGGTGCGGGAGTTCCTCTGACTTCTTGCAAGGTTCTATTGGGATGGTGGGCCAGGGCTAGAACCTGCCGTCTCTCCTAGATGCCTCATGACCAGCCGAGCACAGGGAGAGCTGGTAGCAGTTCTGCCCCGTGCATCTGTGCCTGAATCATGAAAACTGAAGTTCAATTCTATCTGTGAGCAAATACCTCTGTGGTATTTATTGTCACAATACTGTGGCATACACATCATTCCAAAATTCAATCAATTAAATTCATAATCATTTATGAATTTAAGCTCAAGAATTCTCAAGTTGGCTGGAAATTTTCTTATAATTAACAGGATTATAGGGCTTTCTCTCTTTCTTTCTCTCTCTTTTTCTCTCTTCCCTTTCTCTCTTTCTCTCTTGCTCTGTTTTTTGGGCCACACCTGGTGAATCTCAGGGGATACTCCTGCCTCTGTACTCAGGGTTCACTCCTGGAGATTCTGGGAGAACATATAGGATGCTGGGGATTGAACTTAGGTCGTTGTGTGCAAAGCGAGTGCTCTACCCACTGTTCTATCTCTCCAGTTCATTTTATGGGCTCTCTGAAGTGCTTGCACTCAGCTATAGTCAGATATATACCTGTTGCTCTCGTCTGGGTTTTTGGGCTTGGGTATCAAACCATGTGTTGGTGTACAATGGTCCTCGCCTGGGATGATATAACTTTCTGGTACCCTCCAGCAAGGTATGTCAGATTTGTTTTCACAGCAGTGGCAGGAGACCAAGAGGAAGAACTTTGCAAGTCCTTTAAAGCTTAAGCTTAGTATTGGATACCACGATGACGTTCAAATTCTATTGGCCAATGCAAGTGGCGAGTCCACCCAGATTCAAGGACTGGGAAATTAAGGTCCACCCCTTAATGCAGGGAGTTGCAGAGTCATTCAACAAAGGACATGGACTTGGGGAGAAGCAAAGAATCAGTGCCATTTTTGCAACCAATGTGTCACAGCCCCCAAGGTTCAAGTTGGCTTTAATACACTGCTTACTGCTCATCTGCCTTAACTTAGATTTTGGCTGCAGTATTCTTATTTTCTTGCCAACTCATTGATGCCTTTCAGAAGATTTGAAAAATATTTTATCTATCATTTAAAAATCATTCATTTCCTTTTCAATGGGAGGATCAATCAACCACCTATTCTACCATACTGTTTGATTGATATTTTGATAAATTTTTGTCTTTGAAAATGTGTGGCTCTCCATCTGTCATTCTCTACCAGAATTTGAGACTCTACTCTTTTTTTTAATTTTTTATGCTTCTTTACTTCTTTGATTGTTCTTCATCTGGGCAAAGCTTACTGTAGTCACTAGACTCTAAAAGTATTTGTGCCTAATGCTAATAAGACAGACAGACATGGGGCAGAGCTGCTACTGGCTCTCCCTGTGCCCAGCAACTCATGAGGTGCCCGGGAGGGATGGCAGATTCTAGCCCTGGCCCGCCACCCCAGCAGAGCCTCACAACAAGCCAGACGACCCCCACTCCATGAGGACCTCCATTTTCCACATCTGGACTTCCTCCTCATCAAAACTCCACCCAGCAGACCAGCCTATTACAGCTTGGCTCATCAGGATCTACCTTGCTGCAGTCTTTTTTAATCCGGCCCAGGTATGCTGATCCAGAGACAGACATGGGGCAGAGCTGCTACTGGCTCTCACTGTGCCCAGCCACTCATGAGGTGCCCGGGAGGGGATGGCAGGTTCTAGCCCTGGCCTGCCGCCTCAGCAGAGCCTCACAACAAGCCAGATGACCCCCACTCCATGAGGACCTCCATTTTCCACATCCAGACTTCCTCCTCATCAGAACTCCACCCAGCAGACCAGCCTATCACAGCCCGACTCATCAATAAATGCTGGATTTTGAGATGACTACAAGAGTATGCTACCCGCATGGCAGAGCCTGGCAAGCTATCCATGTCGTATTTGATATGCCAGATACCAGTAACAATTATAGACCTCATTCCCATGACCTGATGGAATGGTTTGAGGCTCTTTATGTTCCTGGAGCAAGCAGGTGCCCTTGGGCTCTTCTTGCATGAGACAGGTCACATGGAGATGTTACTGGTGCCCGCTCGAGCAAATCGAAGATGAACGGGAAGACAGTGAAGACACTAATAAGACATGACATTCTTAATATAGCAATCATAGCTTGAGCAGTGTAAAGCACT
This sequence comes from Cryptotis parvus, assembly GCA_021461705.1. Classification (NCBI taxonomy): domain Eukaryota; kingdom Metazoa; phylum Chordata; class Mammalia; order Eulipotyphla; family Soricidae; genus Cryptotis; species Cryptotis parvus. Next base: position 6,621 of record JAJIBD010028329.1, read on the forward strand.
ATGTTAACAAATTATTAAGACTACATTTTTTGGGTACACCCAATGGTGCTCAGAGCTTACTCCTGGCTCTGTGCTCAGGGATCATTCCAGATGGGTTTGGTGGACCATACGGGGTACTACCACGTGGAATGCTGAGATTGAACTGAGGTCAGCTGTATGCAAGGCAGCACCTTACCTGCTGTACTATCTCTCTGGCCCCTAAATATTAAGAATCTTAAGAGAATGACAACAGAACTTTCTTTTCGTTCTTTATTTATTTATTTATTTATTTTGCTTTTTTGGGTCACCCCCGGCAATGCTCAAGGGTTTCTCCTGGCTCTGCACTCAGGAATTACTCCTGGCGGTGCTCGGGGGGACCATATGGGATGCCGGGGATCGAACCCGGGCCGGCATGGGCCGGCCGTGTGCAAGGCAAACGCCCTACCTGCTGGGCTATCGTTCCAGCTCGGACAATAGAACTTTAGACCAACAGTGGGTCCCTTCTAAGTGTGGGACCCTGTGCTCTTGCACAGGTCATACTCCTGAAAGCTGACTTTGATAGTAGTTACTGTTTACTTCTCTCTCTCAGAAGTTATTGGATGGGAGTGAAAGAACGTTTCTAAGATAAGCCTGTATGGTTTAATTTTGTATTCCAGGAGGCTAGCATGGTGTCAGGTACAATCAGTTAATTGTTGAATGAACAAAATGAAAGCTGCACTTAATTCTCAATGCTACAACACATTCACTCTTCAACAACAGCTTTCAGAGAAAACTAGGAAACGATGTGAAACATTTTCATCCATTGTAAGATGCTTTCCAGTTTCAGAGCTACTCAGAACCCAGAAAACATGGCAGCGCCTTGTAGCCCTCTTACTTGATGGCTGTTTTTCTATGCTTCCCAGAAAAATGAGAAGGTTTTTCTATTCTAGAGTGGGTTCCTGGCTCTACTTCTGTCTTAGGTTCTTTGGCATCTGCTCTTGGTTGAACCCTAGCCTGGGAACTCTGTGCAACTTTACCTCATGATTGAAATATCCTGATAGAACTGGTCCTGAAGTCCTAAGTATTTGCGAACTAGAGTTCTTTCCCCTGGGGAAGAGCTCTCCAAACCTTGTTTAATTAGGACCACGGATGCAACAGAGCTTCTTCAAACGCGTCCCTGGGGAAACTGGGAAGGACCTGTCAACCCAGCTATTTTTTTTTAAGGACATTTCTACTTTCTGTGCCTCAGCTTCTCCTGCCCTCTTTTTTTGGTGCCAGGGATAGAACTCAGGTGCTCATACATGCGGAACATACTCTCAGCCCGGACTACAACTGCCTGCCTGCCTCCTTGCACAGAGAGAACCAGTGACCCCTAAGGGTAGAGGGAGAAGAGAGGCGGGCAGGCGTTGAATCAGAACTCGGCGACGCTGACAGTTCATCATCTCCTACTCTTCCCAGTCCACCACTCCTTAATTACCCCAAAGCTTCCCAGGTCAGAAAAGCCTGAGGAGGGAGAAGGCTCTGAGGACGCACACTACTCATCACCTCAACTCTCAGCGCCAGAGGCAGCGCTCCCCCACTACCCCCTACCCTGGGAAGCCGCAACCAGATCGCGCCCTCCCCCTGCGGCTTCCCCGAGCGATCCCTTCTCCCCACCCCCCTACGACAGCCTTGCTCAGGGGCTCCGGGACCGGTTCCAGCCAGGACTGCTGCAGTCGCTATGCACTCCGGGCCTGCGCCTGCAGCCCGGTCTGGGCTCTGCAGCCTTGAGCTGTGCTTCCGACAGTCTCTTTTCCTCCCCCACCAGGCCAGCGCTCGGCCACAACCCCGGGCTCTGGGCCTCGAGGTGGGCGGGCACCGTGGGTTAGGGGTGGGGAGCCCAGCAAGGTGGGCAGGCAGAGCGGGGTTCTCTCTCTCCACGCGGGGGATGCCGCGACCCTGGGTGGGTGGAGGACGCGCCTCTGTGACAGCGCCGCACCCTGCAGGGGCTGGGGCCCGGGAAGGGCCTCCGGAAAACCCAGCCCCGGCTGAAGCCGGCCGGGGACAACCGGAGTCTTCCCCAGGGACCGGCTAGGAGGGCTGTGCGTGACATTCAGGGTGTAACTGCGCCTCGGTGGGGCCCGAGAGCTGGTGCGAGCCTCTCCCGAGCCGCCTTCCTCCCGGGGCTGGGGTCTCTGCTCCTCAGGGCGCGGTGCACGGCGAGGGTCTGTTCTCCGGTTCCCGGCGAGTGGACGCGGGTTCGGGGGTGCCCTGGCAGGGGCGAGCTGGTTCTCCGCATCCCGCCCCAGCAGGGCCTTTCCCAGGCGGCGGAGCTGCGGTGGCTCCCCTCGGACACCCCCCCGCGACCCTCCCGGGCCCGGTGCGGGGGCGGGGGAGCGGCCCCTCCAGGCGGGCTCGGGCAGGCGCGCGCGGGGGCGGGGCGGGTCCGGGGGCGGAGCGCGCGGGCGGGATCCCCCGCCTCCCCTTCCTGGTCCCCGGGAAATCCAGCCTCCGTGGCTTGGCCGCCTCCCGCGCCCGCGCCCGCTCCGCTCGGCGCTCGCTCGGGGCTCCGCAGCCGGCGCTGCCCCCTCCGCTGGGGGCTCCGCAGTGCCGGCCTGTCCCCGCCCGCCGCCGCAGCGCCCCGGCCCGGGCCGCCGGCACCATGTAACCCGGCCGGAGCCCGCGCCGGGCCAGGTAAGCCGCCGGGAGGGGGTGGGGACGCGGCCGCGCTCGCCGCGCCCTCGCAGCTCCCCCGGCCTCGGCCTGGCTGCGGCCCCGGCGCCGCCCACGCCCCAGGCTCCGGCGGCCGCGGTTTGGGCCCGGAGCGGGGGTTGGGCTCGCGCCGCCGCCCTGCCCTCCCGGCCTGGAGCCCGCGGGTTCGACCCGGGGGACGCGCTGGGGGCTCCGCGCCGTGCGCCGACCGCTCCCGCACCCAGCTCCGCGGGCACTGGTCGCTTCGGCCCTGCCTCGCCCGCTGCAGGCGGGGGTCTGGGAGCCAGCAGCCGATCAGGGTGTGGGGGAGATCCGGAGAGAAGTTTCCTCTGCAGGTGTGCGAGCGTGAGAGCATGTCCCTGCCCTCGCTGGGGTGTCAGTGTGTCCCCGAGCGCTGGGGACTGTGTGCGGCGAGTGTGCGCGTGTGTCTTTGTGGGTGAGTGTGTCCACGGTGTGTGCCGTGTGCGGGGTGTTCCTGTGTTCGTGGACATGTGTGTGCTCGTGTGTGGATGTGAATGACCGTGTGCATGACAGCGTGCGGATGTGACTGTTTCTGAATGGACCTGGGAGGGTCTGTGGCATCTGTGTGTGTGGCTGACTGCCTGAGAAGGGGACACTGAGCCTCCCACCGCAGGGGTTTGCTCGCACCCCGTGTCACTCTGGACTCCTGGGGGCAGTGGGCATGGGACAGGGAGCGCCACTTTTCCGCGGCCATATCACCTCGCTTCCCAGGGACTCCAGTTTGGTTCGGGCTAGACCTACATGGTCTTCCCTCTAGGTGTTCACCTTCAGAGTCAGAGCGCTGGGTGTGAATGCTCATGGGTGTATCCCCCCTGCGTGATGGGGCTCCGGGTGTGTGCTTAAGTGCCTCTTCTTGGGAGGCCCTTTTGGCTTTTCCCAGTGATGTGTCACCGAGGGAGGGCCGAGAGCCAGGGTGATGGGGCCAGGTGAAGCTTCTGCTCTGCTGTCAGCCCTCGGAGCAGGTGGCTGTCAGACTCCAAGTCCTCACCATTGGTTCATCCACTTGGATCTGTTACAGCTCTTTGAAGTAACAACAGTTACAGCATCAGCAACAAGCACACTGCCCCGTGTCTGTCCAGGGCTTTTTGGGAAAAAAAGGAGAAAAAAAGAAAAGAAAGAAGGAAAGCTCCCTCCCAACTCTTTTCCTCTCCTCAGCAGCCCCAGAAAGCAGGCAGGGCAGTTGACGTTTTATGAAATAATCAACATCCAATGGCACTCTCTTTCTCTCTCTCTTTTTTAACCTACAAAACCAAGTCATGTTGTTTGACCTACTAAGGTGCCCGTTTACAGATGAGTATGTCGAGGCTCCGGAGATGACTTGCAGTTGCCCCATTGGTCAGACACTACCTAGCACTTTACAGAGACTGCAGTTGGGCCCCTAAGAGCAGGGCTGGGCCAAGGTTAGCCGTGCTTCCTGTGTGTTCTCACTGCCGCTAGGGGCATTCCCCACTGCCACCTGGCATTCCCTGAGTGATGGGGCTACTTTTGTACCCAGCTGCCAAGACCTAAAAGAGAGAGGGGGGAGGAAGAGAGGAGGGAGAGACTTCGTGAGTTGGCAGTGAATCAGGGTCTAAAAAGGGAGCGGGGAGGGCTAGGGTGGCAGGTGTTTCTAAAAGGAGCAAGAGCATAGGGTGATCCGCCCCATATACACCCCCCCGCACCCCTCTCCCACTGCCCACTGATCTGGCAGGGAGTGCCCACTGCCCCACTGATCCGGCAAGGAGTGTCCACTGCCCACTGATCCAGCAGGGAGTACCCACTGCCCACTGATCCGGCAGGGAGTGCCCACTGCCCCACTGATCTAGCAGGGAGTGCCCACTGCCCACTGATCCGGCAGGGAGTGCCCACTGCCCCACTGATCTAGCAGGGGTGCCCACTGCCCCACTGATCTAGCAGGGAGTGCCCACTGCACTGATCTGGCAGGAAGTGCCCTCTGCCCACTGATCTGGCAGGGGAGTGCCCATTGCCCACTGATCTGGCAGGGAGTGCCCACTGCCTCACTGATCCAGCAGGGAGTACCCACTGTGTTTTATGCCAAGGGGCATATATCCAAGGAGTTAGATTGTCTGTAGCTACAAAATTACGGTCAGGAGTGGAACATTGGAACTGCCTTGGTCCAGCTGCTTAGTTAAGTACTGAGGATAGGCTAGAGAAGGAAGGCGACTAGCCTAAGACCATGGGACAAACTTTTCTGGTTCCTGGCTAGTCTTTGCCCCTGGGACATTAACAACTGTCTGTGTTGCTTTTCATTCCTGGAAACCTCCCTTCCAGGCCCCCTTCCACGTTGCCAGTTAGAGATGTGCACAGGGGATTTTAGAGAAGAAATGAAGCCTGGAGGTTAGATCCTTCAACCTGCACCCCCTTTCTAAAATCGGGGTTACAGATGTGCCTGGGGCTGGGAATTTCTAGCCATATCCACAACCAGTAAAGGTCCAGGACTTGTTTTCAACATCTTGTTGGTGAAGGCCTGGGTTTTCTGCAGGCAACACTCAGACTTGTCCTTTCTGGCAGTGTCTGCTTTCTTTTGCTGCCTGGTACTTCTCTTCATCTCTCCAACTGAATTTGAGGTTTGAGTTGACTGGCTTCATTTTTTCCTTCATCCTATTTTGTTTCAGATGTATTTTGCCTCTAGATGGTCACACAGTTCTTAACTTGATGAAGTACTGTTGGATAGAGAAACTTCTGGCACTTGTCTGACTTGGGAAACGTCTATAATTACCCCCTAAACTCTTTGTCTTCTTTCTTTTTTTTTTGGGCGCATGCTGTGGTGCTCCTGGCTCTGCATCCTGAGATCACTCCCGGTGGCGCTCAGGGACCATGTGTGGTGCTCAGGATCAAACATGGGTTGCCCACATACAAGACAAACTCCCTATCCATTGTACTATGTCTCTGACCCCCTTTAAACCATTATCAAACCTTTCAGGAAAGAGAGGCGACATCTGTCTGGTTGCTCGTTAGTCTATTTAGACCAGTACAAGGGGCTCTTGACGTAAGGGGATGAAGGAGCAAAGCAGAATAGCAGTTCTTCTACAGGGTGTTCTAATGACTGCTTCCCGTGTCTTGTCATCCCTATGGCCAGGAAACCTTTCCAGAGTCTGATTTCATTCCTACTTGGTGGATTCAAAGCTTTGTCTCTCAGTGGGGGTTGGAAGAACAGCTGTGTACCCTCCACTATATAGGCATTATGTCTCGATTCCCTCTTTCCCTTCTCCCCACCTCCAGCCTGAAGGCTGCTGGCTCAGCGGGCCTCCTGCCGTCTGGGGAGTCTGGGTTTGAGCTGGGGTGAGGCGGTGGCACCATCGTTATGGTAACAAGCTGCCAGCTCATCGTTGCTAATAACTTGTCAAGTCCCTTGGCTCAAATGCAAGCATGCCTTCCCACCCGTCCATGCTTCTCCCCAAGTCACAGAGAGAAAAAGTGAGGCTGTGAGGGGAGGGGCCTGTGAATGAAGGAATTCCAGAAAGTAGGTGGCATTGCCCTTGGGGGTAGCTGTAGGGCTAAAGGAAGTAGCTTGGGAGTTGATTTAAACATATGATTGCATACATTTGCATATGATTATGTGCACTAATACATGGGACTATCCTCGGAACATACAGTATAAATCTATTCATGCCAGCTGACATGGTCTTGTATTTTTTACCTGGCAGCCCCCTTGTAAACATGCTTCCAAGCATCAGAACATGCCTGTGCATGAATACTGCCTACCATCTGCACATAAGGCACCCAAGAAATCTGGGTTTGTGGGGGTGTCCAGGTATGTGGGTGGGGATCTGATCTTTTTCTGATGCAGCTTCAAAGTGTCTTATTAACAAAGGGACAGGATGGTCCCAGGGTTTCTTCTTTCCAGCAGAGAGCTAAGAAGGGGAGTGGGCTGGAGGTGGTGTGGGGAACTCAAACTTCCAGCTTCTGCAGGCCCCTGCCTCTATGCTCTTTGAGCTCAGGTACCCCCTGTGTCCCCCTCCCACCCCATTCTTTTTCATCCTTTTCTCTTCTGTGTGTAAATATTAAAGAGCTGAGCCTGCAGGGCTGATGTAGACAGGGAGAGAATGAAATTAAAAAAGGATTCCCTAACCCCCATCTCACACCCCACCCTGCGTCTCCCCACTTCTGCCTCCTCCCTTCTCTCATTTCCCTCCCCTCCCTCAGTGCATCTACCCAGTCTCTCCTCCCCCACCCCCCAGTCTAGATGGGAACTGGCTTCTTCAGAAAGGGGGGCTCAGAGCAGGGCGTGGGGAGATACCTCTCTCTTGCCTCCTCTCAGCACATCTGCCTACAGGGCTAGGGAGCCCTCACGTGAGTATTTATATTATTTTTGGGAGTGCTGGTTAAGAAGAAAAGTGTTTTTAGAACCAATTGTGTGTGGCGTTGAGAGGCTCAGGGCTGAAAGGAGGTGGGTGGGGTCCTTTTTGGCTCCCTCAAGGGAAACCTCTTGTTCTCTTGTCTGGGTTTCTTTTTCTTTCTTTGGACAGATTACCAGCGTTCTCATTTCTCCGTGATGGGATGAGAGCGAGAGTAGGAGGGAATAGGGTGAGGGGGCTTCTATTCTGAAGGGGCGTCCCTGGCTGCCCGGGGTTTCTAGCAATGCCCAAGAGCCGTAGGGAGCTGTCCTGCGTGCTGAACTGGGCTGAGTGGGAAGTGTGCTCTTTTGGAACTGTCCCAGGTGCTGAATGGGTCTGTGTGGACGGTGGAAGGGAGGCTGCCTGTGCTGAGAGCTCACCAGACAAATTCTCCCAGGTGACCCACTTTCCAAGGACAGAGTCCCTGAATGGAAAGAGAAATTTTGGGGTCTTCCCTCTGACTTTAAGCCTCATAGTCATTAATGATATCTGGGAAGGGACTTATTCCCCAGCCCCCCAGCCCCATTAAGGTGACCTCTCTCCTAAACTTCCAAGTGGTTATGGTAGAGTTGGAGGATGATATTGTGACTGTGACCTCTATTTTCCCAGACAGCTGTTAGTCTAATAGTCTTGGGGTCATGAGATAAGTCTTTACTCCTACCAAATCCTAGAAGTTGGGTTGTTGGAGTTTGGTATTCTGGTTAGGCCTGGAGTGCCTAACCAGAAGAGCTCAGGGAATCCAGGGTAGTTGTGTTGCTTTAGTTTTGGTTGTTGTTTGTTGTTCTTTTGGACCACACCTGGAAATTCTGGGAGTTAATCTTGTCTCATGCTTGGGGGAGGGTCCCTCTTGATTGTGCCTGGGCGGCCATGCCATAGCATGCAGGAGATTGAATCTGAGTCGCATGCATGCAAATGTGTTCCTCAACATACTGAGCTATATTTCCCACTCCATGATAGTTTAAGTGACCACATGACCACTTCCTGATCACTGTATTTTGGAGTTCAGGACTGGGGACAGTGAAAGATTCTGCTAGACTCTTTTTATGTTCTGCTCAGCCACAGCTCAGAGCAGCATTTGGGAGAGACTTTTGTTGGGGAGAAAGATTTCCATGCAAAGGATGGAAGGAGTGGGTGGGAATGTCTATTGCCATAAAGCAGAGGATGAGGAGGTTTCTGGGAATGGGGCAAATGGGAAAGGACAGTCTTAGGAATTAATGTTTTTAGGGGTCTGGGTTTTAATCTTCAGTTCCCTGGGAATTTTTTTTTTCTCATTAACCTAGGGTCGGGGTCACATCAACTTCCTTGGATCTTGTGCTCCATCTTTGTAACTCAGGGGATAGAGAACAGAGTTGTTTCTCCAGGTCCCTTTCATCCCAGGGGGAAGAAAGCCAAATGTCAGGACATGCAGATGAGTCTGTGGGGGAGCAACAGGCAGGAAGGGTTGATGGCAGCTTCACCTCCTATTCCCAGGAGCACAATCAAATATTCAAATGGCATCTTTCTCAGAGGGAGAGGCAAGAGAGGGTTTCCAAATGATGCTGTGTGTGGGGTGTGTGTGGTGGTGGTAGCAGGGAATTCAAGAAAAGGGAAAGGTACCTAGAGAGACCCCAAACCAAACCTCTTCATGTGACTTATGGTGAATAAAAAGTTCCTCACCCATCATGTTTTTTTTTTGATGTAACTCATCAAGATTATTCCTCCCTTTGCTGAGCTGCTTGGGAGGAGCTGAGTTCCCCTATACTGTGGGTGCTGGGAGGTGGTGGGTGTGGGTGTGGGTGCCTGTTTGGGGAGGGGAGGTGTTTATGCTCCACTCAGCTCCCTTGGTTACATAACCGCTTTGATAAGACTTTACTTTAGAGCTGTTGCTCCTGCCTGAAGCAGTCACCCCCTCCACCCCCCACATGCATGCTGGTGTCCACCCCTTCTCTCCGGCCTCTTGGAGTCTTGCTATTCAGGATCCATGTTCTAGCAGACGTTTTCCTGCTGGAGGTGCCTTCAGATGTCTCTTGGCTTGTACTGAGGTTCTGTTTTTCAGCATTTTCTGCCTTTGTTATCTGAGTCCAGGCCACCCCTTTTTTAACCTCTAGGTCTACTCTGTCCTTGGAAGGACCTGTGGCCAGGCTGGGCGGGGGGCACTGAACATTGAGAAGCTGTTCTCTGGGGAGAAAGAGAGGCTTCCAAGGAGGTTTTAGGGCCCAGAGATGATTTTCTGACTGTTTCTTTCTCTGCCCCAGTAACTCTTTTGGAGTTTGAGATCAGTGGATCATACCCAGAGGAGGCACTCTGGCCTTGATATTTTCACTTCATTTCTCTTTTAGGGTTAAGGAGGTGTGTGTGTGTGTGTGTGTGTGTGTGTGTGTGTGTGTGCTTGTGGCAGTGTGTGTGTGTGTTTTGTCTCTTGGATGTGAAGAAATATACTTACTGCATTGTTATCTTCTGAAAAAAATACTATTTTCTCCTAGTCTGGGGCAAGGAGCTAATATAGTCAATCTTTAGAATGACTTTTCTTCTGAGAGTGGATTGAGAGTGTGGCAAGTCTAGAAGTGGGTCACATCTTATTGGTAATAGGAGCAACTTTTTTCTTTTTTACTTTATTTAAATGCCATGGATTACAAAGTTGTTCAAAATATGTTGTTTCAGATATTCATATTCCAACACCAGTCCCACCAATAATATGTCCTTACTGACACCAAAGACCCTAATTTCCCACTTACCCCCCAAACCTAGGAGCAACTTTTTAAAGTATTTTATTATACCACCGTGAGATATACAATTACAAAGATATACAATTACAAACTTCATATTTGGGTTTTGGTCATACAGTGTTCCAGCACCCATCCCTCCACCAGTGCCAATCTCCCACCACCAACGTCCCTGGTTCCCTCCCTCCTCCCCCAGCCCGCCTCCATGGCAGGTTATTTATTTTTTTCTCTTTCTCTCTCTTTTCCTTCCCTTCCAGACTATGGATTACAGAACATACATTAAGAGGTTGTCATGCGTATCTTTTTGCCTGTATTTAATGCTCAGTTCTAGGTTGGTATTAGTACTTTCGACAATTGTTAGCACACTGTTTCATTTTCTGTCTTACCTAGCCTCTGACTCCCACACGCTTGTGATAATTTCCACCTTTGACAAGACCTCCTGATACATGTTTCACTTGACCTTGGATATTGGTATCATAATATGTACATATATATTTATGTCATGCAAATAAATGCAGTCATTCTATATCTGTTTCTCTCCTTCTGGCTAATTTCACTCAACATAATCTTATCCATGTCCATCCATTTATAGGCAAATTTTATAACTTCATTTTTAGGAGCAACTTTTAAATGGAGAAGTAGGCTATTGGTGAGAGGAGAGAATGGATGCAAACTTACATTGTCCTGGAGCCAGAACATTAGTACAGTGGGTAGGGTTTTTTGCCTTGCATGTGGCTGACCTGGGCTTGATACTTGGCATCTTATATGGTTCCCAGAGCATGGCCAGGAGTAATTCCTGAGTGCAGAGCCAGGAGTAACTTCAGAGCATTGCTTGGTATGGCCAAAGACAAGGCAAAGCAAAAACAGCAACAACAAAACCCCACAAAGCCCTTATTCTGCCCCTTGGAGAGAACCTGCACTCCTAGTTATATGCACCGCATGGGATCTGGGGAGGGGCTGGACCTCTGTGATGCTATTGCATGTGTATTTCCCTTGCCTGTGAGGGGCTATAACTGTGTATATACACACTTATGTATTATATGTAATTCTTGTGTGTAATATAAACACATGTGAGTTTGTATATCAGCATGTACACATATATACATGTGTATGGCTATGTATGTGTCTCTGCAATTGTGAAGGAGTTTGCTTCATTTGACCTGCATATGTGTGTGTGGGTGCTCACTTAGTGAGGGGCATGTATGGTCATAAGTAGGCAAGCATACATGTATATGATAGCACATATATGTACATGTGGATCCAAAAATATGATCATGTGTACATGTGTTGAGTTATACGTGTGGCAGAATGAATGACAGAAAGAATGAGAGAGGGGAGAGAGGGGAAAAGAGCAAGAGACTGACTGTAAACTGAATATTAAGGCTGTCTAAAAGTTGTTTCCACAAACTTAAACTTGATCCGCCTTGATACCTGTGGATCTTCTCCAGAAATTAGAAATGCAGAAATCCCTAAAGTCTTTCAAATTTTCATGTCACAGGGATCCATCTGTTCCCCATTACCAGTCAGCTGAAAGATATTTGCAGGGGGAGAAACCTGCACTGGCCTTGTGGACTCGTTGATAAGGGGTCACCTAAGATGAGCAGATGCTGTGGTGGTCAGGAGTTTATGGGGGACAGAGAGTGGAGGCTGAAATGTGGCCTTTACCATGGAGGTTTCGAGAATCAAACAGAACAAGTTGTACTTGGATGAAAGGGGCAGGGAATACTATGGAGGCCCCGTTTACACACACCTGCAAGACATGTGGCACTAGGTAAACACACATATGTGTATAATTCATTGATGTCTTAGCACATATGTTTTTTTTTATTTGCTTTTTGGGTCACACCCGGCGATGCTCAGGGGTCACTCCTGGCTCTGCACTCAGGAATCTCTCCTGGCGGTGCTCGGGGGACCATATGGGATGCCGGGATCGAACCTGGGCCAGCATAGGCCGGCCGTATGCAAGGCAAACGCCCTACCTGCTGGGCTATTGCTCCGGCCCCCTTCTTAGCACATATGTCTCAAGATTAAACATCTTTCCATATATGCTTGAACAAATAGCAGGTGTGTACCTACACAGGGTTTTGTCAGCATATCCATAAAGACTTATACACACATACATATTAACAAGTATGTGGAGAAATGGGCATAGAGAACAGTGGCCTGATTGTAACCTGTGATCACATACCTCCCTCACCTGTGATCAGGTACCTCCCTCACCCACGTTAACACTGACCTGAATATCACTGTCTTTCCCTCACATGCGGTACACCTGATGCCTTTGTTCATTTAACCCATATTTATTTCATGGCTTTCCTGTGCCATGTCCTTTCTTGCACCCGGGATCATTCTACATCGTTTGACTTGATTTTCACTGAGGTAACTTACCATTGAGGGAAAAAACAAATAATTGAAGAGCATGTTCAAGGAGGCAGGAACTTGCACTATTCCACTGGGGCTGTGGGTACCTTCACTAGGGGATGGTAGTTTCTGGAGTGGGGAAGGGGGTATTTAGTGAAGGATTTGTGGAAGAGAAGGTGTTAGAGCTAAGACTTGGAAGTGGAACAGTGTTCACCAGGCAGACAGCTGTCAGAAAGGTATTCCGGTGACAGCAAATGTCCCAGGTGGTCTTCCTGCTTATGCCCTTGCTACCCCATGTTCCTAGGTCCGTCAGAGATGCAGCCAGAGGAACATGGGGATCCTACCTTCCTTATGGCTTTGCATCTCACTAGCAGTGAGATCCAAAGTGCTTTCTGGGGCCTGAGACACCACAGTGTGTAAAAAAGCCTTTGTGACATTCTGGTCTCAGGGACAACCTTTCAGGGGCTGCCTCACAGTTCCCCACCCTAAGGCTGTTTTACTGGTTTTTCCACCAGCCTTTCCACAAGGGCCTGAAATGCTCTCCCTGGCAGCCCACGTGGCTTTTGCTCTCACTTTATTCAAGGCTTTGCTCAAAAGTCACTTTTTTGGAAGGCCTCCCCCACAGTCTATCTTAAATAGCCCCTGTCCTTCTGTCCCTCACCCCGCTTTATTTCAGCACTCTGCATCAGCATTATTTCATCTATTTGTTTGTCATGGCTTTCCCTACTGGAATATTAACTTTGCAATTGAGGCAGCTTCATCTGTGTTATTCTCTTGTACCTGCTGTGTTCAGAGGCGTGCCTTGCTTGGAGTGGGCACCCAGCGACGATTTAATGAATAAACAAATGTTAGGTAGGTCACACCGGCAACAGCAGAGAGGTGAATGGAGGGAGCTGAGGGGAGATGCAAGGCAGGGGGGACAATTCAGGGACCCCATTTGTAAGTGCCTTTTGGAGAACTTAGGCTGAGGACAGCCTCATCCAACACAGGTAGCAGAGGTAGAGAAGAGATATACGTTTGCATGCTTACACACATGTGCCAGTTAGATCCTGGTCATCAGGAGAAGGCCAGGGGGGAGGTGACAGCACCGTTCTCTCTGTCTGTGCTTTGTGTATGCGCCAGGCAAAGCCGCTCACCCTCGGGACTCAAGCCGCTGTTGGAATCTTCCCATCACCTCCCCACCTCGACCTAGCTGCCAGTTGGGGGGTCGTGATACGGGGCTCCCACCCTGAAGAATGGCGTCCTGAACAGTGGGGGCTTAGGAAATCAGAGAAGAGAGCATTACAACCACATAGAGGGCCACGGTCCTCCAGAGGTTAGAAACTCGCCTGGGGTGAACACAAGTGAACACAGGCAGGACCCGGACTACCTGGGGCTAGAGTGAGGGGTAGGCTTACACCCCACACAGCGGCCGCTTCCCTCTGCCTCTGTCCTTGCTTTCTCCCTATCTCTCCCCTACGTGTTTTTTTTGAAGGGTCCAAAAAAAAAAAAAAAAAAAAAAAAAAAAGGTCCGTGGTGGGCCTAGGAGTAAGTGGGTGCCCCTAGGCTGTGATGTGAATTCAGATATGGGGACATTCAAGGAAGAGGAACTGAAGGAACTGATGGTTAGAGGAAAGACTGGGGGTTTGTGGGTGGGGAATCTCCCCGGAAGTTTCTGCATAGACTGTTTTCCTCTCTCCCAAGAGTGATGGGTAGGTGGGGGGGTGGGGGGGGGGGGAGTGTGCAGGCGTTCCCCCGTTGGACCTCTAGAAGGGCCATGCCGCCGCCGCTCTGGGGAGGGTATATGCTGAGGTCAGTGGGGGGAAAGCTGGGAGGAGCTTCTAGAGGAAAGGAGCCAGTGGGAGTTGGGGGTGCGCCTCCCCCACCTCTGCTGCAGGTGCTGCTGAGGGCCACAGTCCAGACCTAAGACCCTCAAGCGCCTCGCTTGGAACCTCGCTTCTGGCTCCCATAGCTGCCAGCTCGCGGGACCTGGGCGAGGGGCTCGCGCGGGTGGGATCCGGCCGGGGCGGGGCGGGGGGCGCTGCAGCCGCTCCCCTCCCACCTGGGCTCTGAGCTTGGGGGGTTGGGCCGAAACAGCCGCCAGAGCCGCCCACCTGCCCGCGGTGTCATGGCAACGACTCTGCCCACGTGGACGAGGAGGAAAGGGGAGGAGAGGCGAGGAGGCATCACGACCGAGGAGCCGAGAGGACGGGAGGGGGCTCGCAGGGCTGGGGCGGGGCGCTGCTCCTGCGGCCCCACCTGTCCCCGCTTCCGGAGACTGCTTGCCCTTGGGTGTCCTGAGTACTGAGGACCTCGGTTTCCTGTGTAACCCCCGCCGCCCTCCACCGCCCCCCCAGGCCCCTCTGGGGTTCTGGGGTGGGGATGAGACTCAGCCTCTGTCCTCTGCGGCCCTCCTTCTTGCCCCCTTGGCAAGTTGGGGTTGGTGCCGGGGGCTGAGGGGATAAGAGCCCGACCTACTTCTCCATTTTCTCACTATTTTTCAAAAGGAAAATGACCCACTTTCCAGCCAATCAGACCGGGGGCCTGTTCCCAGGCTGGTTCTCGGAGCCCCCTTGCCCAGGTGCCTGCCCCGTTCTCCATTACTCTCGTGCTGAACCCCCCGTCCTTCCTCCCGGGTGGGAAGACCCGTGGGAGGGGCCTGCTGGGAGGGGGCTTGCTCTGGCCGGGGTAGGGCTCGGACTGTCCCCAGCATCCACTTTGTCACACTTCACCGACAGTCCAGTTAGGACCACCGAGTGTCCTGTCTGCCTTCCTCTGTCACTCCCAGGACTCCCCTCTGGAGGAGTGGCAGAGGGGAGTGGCCTGGGAAAGGGGGCCTGAGGGTTGGACCCCTCCCCTCCCTCTACATTCGTCCCTGTGGGCTGCCTTTCCAAGTAGACAGGGAGAGCCCGCGGAGCTGGGGATCCTTCTCTGTCTGTCTGTCTGTCTGCCTGCCTGTCTGCCTGCCTGCTTGTCTGTCTGTCTGTCTGTCTGCCTGCCTGCCTGCCTGCCTGCCTGCCTGTCTGTCTGTCTGTCTGTCTGCCTGCCTGCCTGCCTGTGTCTGTCTGTCTGTCTGCTGTCTGTCTGCTGTCTGTCTGTCTGTCTGTCTGTCTGTGTCTGTCTGTGTCTGTCTGCCTGCCTGTCTGTCTGTCTGTGTTTGTCTGTCTGTGTCTGTCTGTCTGTCTGTCTGTCTGTCTGCCTGCCTGCGCTTCTCTCAGCCTCACCAAGAGCTTCCCTTTGCCCTTCTTTCCAAGCCCCTGCCCCTGGCTAGGATATTGGTCTGGGCCTCAGAGCCCCCCCTTCCTCTCTCTGCTATATTGGCCTGGGCTGACTTGGGGGTGATTAGGGATTTAATTATTTAGTTTCTCTTGCTCAGTAGATTAATTCCATCCATCACAGGCAGGCAGAGCCTTCATCCCCTCTCAGGGCTGCTTGGCCAAACCCAGAGGGAGGAACAGCATTGCTCACCTGGGCCCAGTACTGGATCTGGGAGTGATGGATAAAGTTCTTGTTGGGGGAGGACTTGGTGTGTGACACCGAGGGCCTGTGGGTGCTGAGATCAGGAAAGGAAGGCGCATTTCTGTTGCGCGGTGCTTGATGTGGGAACTGCCTGCCTGTTTTCAGCTCTATGCAGCCGTTATGTGCACAGGCACATCATAAATGCTGGATTCAATGCTCGTGTGTCTGAACCCTCTGGGGTGTGAGTTTGGGTGTATCCGTGCACATCTGTAACAATATCTGGGAGAATGAATGCCACGCACATTGTGTCGGGAACTGTGAGGCTGTGTAGTCCGACTCACAGGAACCCATGTGTTCAGTTGTGACTAAGCAGTGTTGGAGAGGTGTGTGCCCAGGTGGGCTTCATCCCTCCCAGGATCTCCTACCTTTGAGCACTGCACAGAGGCTGAGTACCTGGGAGTCCCCAACAGCCTCATCCAGCAGAGTTTGGTGAGACCTGCTGCTGCCAGGCCTTATCTCCTCGTGGTCTGGGGATCATCTTTGGACTGAGACCCTCTTCTACCATCTGTATGACCAAGGACAATATTTACATTTCCTTCTTTTTTGGGAGAGAGGGTCCTACCCGGTGATGCTCAGGGGGTAGCTCCTAGCTCTGTACTCAGGAATCACCCCTAGTCATGCTCTGGGCACCATATGGGATGGCAGGGATGGAACCCAGGTCAGCTGCATGCACGGCGAGTGCCCTGCCCTATCTCTTCAGCTCCCTCTTTATATTTCTAAGCCTCAATTTCCGTTCTGTGCAGTGGCGTAGCAGTGATGCATATGCAGAGGTAGATGTGTGGATTTCATGACGTGGTCCATTGAAGTGATTCCATGAAGCGGTTACTGCAGTGCCTGTTCAGTCTGTCGTCATTCAGGACACTCAGTCTCAGCCTCAATCTCAGTCCTCCGATTCAGGACGCTCAGTCTCAGCCTCGGGCCCCAGAGGTTTTGTGTCTGGAGTGTGCTTGGTTTTGTGCCCTGCCGTCCTGGGAGGGACCCTCTTGCCTTGTACTGGATGCTCTCAGCTCTTCAGGAGCCCCTCAGCAGCAGGGTGTTTCGGCAGGGGGCTGTGGGTTTTCTGACAACCTGGTCCATCCATAGGGAATCCTCCCCCGTTGTCCTGTTTCTCTCCCTCTCCTTCTGCCTCATGCACTGTCCTGCTCCTGGATACATCGGAAACTGGCTCTGAATTGAGTTCCTGCATTTAGTCCAGGTTTGTCCAGAGAGATCACATGATGCCAGGTTTTCAACATGCTCACAGCCTGCCAACACTTACTTCTCCCTACTGTGGTGAAGTGTGGAACCCGAGAGGAGGTACCATCCCCTGGGTTTTTGCAGGACTTTCAGAGAAGGTTTCTTGGAAGGGAGGGAACCTGTACTGCCTCAGAGGACAAAGCGAGGTCAGTCCTGCCAGGGGCGTCTCCTAGAGTGTGCCGTCTCCTTTTGCTCGTGCTCTCTTCTGCTATGGGAAGAGGGCAGGGACAGTCAAAACTGAGGTCAGGGAGGTGCCACTCAGCCAACCAGTCGTCTTCCTGGGGCCCTGTGTGGGCAAGCCTCTTGCATTCTCCCCCATGGGCTAATCCAGAGCCCCTGCTTTGGCTCACACACATGTTCACAGGATGGAGTAAACAGTCCTAAGCTCTGAATGCCATGGGGGTTCCAAACATATGGAGCAGAAAGGACATGCGGACCCACTCAGGCTAGGATACTGCTGTCCAGTATCTTTTTCATGGGGTTGGGCTCTTAGCTGTGTCTCTGAAGGCCCTGGCTCAGGTGTGGAAGCATTCTGGAGGCTACAGCACCCCTTGCTCCAATCGTATCAAATGAAAGAAGGTCCTCTGTACTGGAGTCGGAAATGGCGTGACCAGTTGTTTTAAGTAGATTCACTTACTTTTTGCCACACTTTATGGGGTGGGTATGATTGCCCCTATATTACAGATCAGAGTACCAGGGAGATAGAACAGGGATTTAAGCACTTGCCTCGCATGTGAATGACTCAGATTTGCTCTCTTGCTCCACATATGGGCACCACCAAGAGTGATCTCTGAGCACAGAGTCAGGAACAGAGCTGTCACTCTGAGTACAACCAGTGTGACCCCCAAAACAAAACTAAATAAAATAAAACTTTCTTGGACTGATAAGACAGTCTTTCCATAGATATGCAACAAGCCTTGGCTGTAACTGTTGCAGAGAGATGATTGTCTTTTTATTTTATTGGGTCATGCCTAGTAGTGCTCAGGGATTACTCTTAGTTCTGCACTTAGGGATCACTCCTGGTGGGGCTCGGGACCATATGGAGAACCAGGGATAGAATCTAGGTAGGTCGTGTGCAAAGCAAGAGCCCTGCCTGCTGTACCATCACTCTGGCTCCATGTTGTCTTTTTCATATCCGTAATGATGTCACTGGGTTTCCCTTCTTGATCTAGAGTGGGAGAGAGACCACCAGCCCTAATTGCAGGGGCTGATGGATGTGTATGAATCTAGGGCCACTTGTTTTCTCAGACCCCACTTGTTGGGTCTCCAGGGCTTCTCTGCTGTCTTTAGCCGGCTTAAGGGGTCGGAGGTCTTCATATGAGCGTGGGCAACCAGCACATCCTGGATGAAGCCAGAAACGAAGGAGTCTTCAGAGTAGCCTTTGCTGCACATTCCCAAGTCACGTACTGCCTCTCCCCAACCTCTCCCTCTCAGAGAGCTGTTTCCAGAACCCATGCATACAGTGTTGTCTCCCTTATTTTTAGTTGGCCCTATGCTGGGCATATTCCCTGCATTCATCCTAATCCTCAAGACATCCCAGTGAGAAAGGAACGGTTCTCAACTTCCCCATTTGCAAGTTGAGAAAATGAAACTTGGGGAAAATGAAGTTTATCTTTAAGGTCGCAGTAATGATGGCCTGGGAGACAAACCCAGCTCAGGCCTCGAGCCCCGTCATTGTCCTCAGGTGTCCAGACCAGGGTCTTAGGGGGTCCTGGTTCAACTCTCAGGCTGCTCGTAGTAGGCAGGATTGACTTCCTCATAGAAGGTTCCTGGAGATCCCCAGGGGAAGAGCATCGCCATGACAAGGCAGAACAACCTGCGTAAACATTGTTCAGTTCACTGAAAGGGATGAAGGGACTCAAAGCTGGGCTAGGGAGCAGGAGGCTGTGGAGCTGGGAAGGTTGAATTAGGAATCACTCTTGGGGGTACTTGGGGAGCCGTACAGGATGCTGGGGACTGAACCTGGGTCTGCTGGGTGCAAGGCAAATGCTCTTACTGCTGTAGTGTCACTCGCGGCCCCATTTTCTTTTCTGTAATGTGGAGTTGGTCAGTTTCAATGCTACTTCTCCATTTTATGTTCTTTTGTCTTTTCTTCCTTAAATTTTATAGAGGTGTGTCCATTTGGAAAGACACAGATGTAGTTGGAAAAGAATACCTTCACCTGTCAATCAAGAGGAGTTAGATAAACCAGAGGAGCAGGACCGGAAGGAGAGGCTGGATTTCTTTCCAGTGAAAGCAATGAGATCTGCTGGTGCTTAGGAATAGAGTGATAGAGTGACGGCAAGGGAGGGCTTTTATTCAAGTTTTTTTTTTTGAGCACCTGTGAATGTCTGGAATTATTACAGCCACTCAGAATACTGTGTGAATGGGACAGATCCTGCCTTGTGGGTCTTACATTCTGCTGTGGGGAGATGCCATATTTTGGTGAGCAATGAGCAACATAGTCAATGGTAGTTCCCAGTACATTCCCTCTTCTGGGTTTATGTAATTACATTCTGTGATGTTTACACAGTGATGAAATTACCTAATGATGCATTACTCAGAACATAGCCATGTTATTAAGTGATGTATGAATACACTATAAATATGTAATAGCTAAAGAAAAGAGTTTTAGAGAGCAGGAAGTATGGTGAGGGCAATAAAGCAAGGTGACGAAGAGCAGACCTGCGGGGTGGGCGCGACTTCAGTTAGTGAGTGGTCAGGGAAGTCTTCTTTGAGCCGAGCCCCAAAAGATGAGACAGAGGAAGCCATGGGAATATCTGGGGCAGAGTGTTCCAGCAGAGACAACATCAAGTGCAAAGCCCCCTGAGGTGGGATATATTTTTTTCCCCAAAGAGATTACAGGTAGTGTGGGTTATTCACAGGCTGAGCACTGACCAGTGGGGTCAGGAGATGGATTTAGCCTCAGATCTGCTACATGCCTCGAATGTTTTGGAGCCATAAGCCTATTTTCTGTGAAATCCCCACCTAAGGCCCCAGGAAGACTTGATTAAATAATAAAGATGGATGAATAAGACTTCAGGCCACCTTCCTTCTGCTCAGTCCCTGCCTCCTCTTCATGTCAGGGACAGTGAGAGCAGGAAAAGGTTTTTGCCTGTCCTTGGTATCCTAAGGCCTGGGACCATAGCACAAGGCATACTAGTTCTTCAGTGATAGGCTGGGTAGGGGGATGAGGGAGGCCAGGGATGAGGGCACTGGCTCAGTTCAGAGATCGTGCCAGGGGCAGCTGGGCAGAGTTGGCATCAGAGTGTCAAGCAGACTCAGGCAGAATGGATGCAGGAGTTTGGGTACAGGTTGGTGGCTCTGGGTTTCGGCTCTCTGAAACTGAGCTAATAGTCACTCCTTTCACAGTGCACACACAGACTGCTGCCAGGGCTGGAAACAGGCAGAATCTTGGCCACCCTGGGTGAGCCAACACAGGGATGGGCTGGGTTCGGAAAGCCTGTGATTTTGGGGTCCCCAGAGGACACACGTAGCTCATGCATCAACCTGGAGGAGGGCATGGTGACCGCAGCAAGAGATTGGTTCCAGGTGTTGACTGCTCTAAGTTCTGTTGTGCTGGAAGCAGTTTGGGAGACTTAGAATCCCCTGGGTGAGGGGAGGGAGCAGGGCTGACGCCTGATGAGAGAACCACATCACTGGACCCTTTTTGCGGTCATCTGGGTCATCTGGACCATCAGGTTTGGCTTGTAACTTTCCCAGAGAGCCTCATGGGAGAAAGGTGAATCAGTTAATAACTGATTTTTTGAAATCTTTGTCCTTGCTGAAGGCATTACTTTGTCTGAGTGTGTGTGTGTGTGTGTGTGTGTGTGTGTGTGTGTGTGTGTGTGTGTGTACTTTGTTAAATACATCTAGATTCCTGGGTGTTTTTGTATGTCTTATTTCTGGGTGCTTAGGACAGTCTTGAGTAAGAACTGCCTTCCCAGAAGAATTTTTTCTCTGGCTTTATAAGAATGTTCCTGGGGCCAGAGTGATAGCTCAGCGGGTAGGGCGTTTGCCTTGCACGGCTGGCCCATGCCGGCCCAGGTTCGATCCCGGCATCCCATATGGTCCCCGAGCACCACCAGGAGTGATTCCTGAGTGCAGAGCCAGGAGAAACCCCTGAGCATTGCTGGTTGTGACCCAAAAAGCAACAACAACAACAAAAAAAAATAGAAAAGAAAAGAAAAAAAAAGAATGTTTCTGAGACATGGAGTGACTTACCCACTCATGTAGGTCATCAAAATGAAAGTATAAACAAAGGCTGTTCCCTTTACCGAGGACTCACCTCATGCCAGAGATAGCCTTGAGAAATGCGAATAGTAGCCATCACATCCTGCTTACCTCTCTGCCAGCCCTAAACTATTCCCATTTTGCAGATAAGAAAATAAGGCTAAAAGAGGTGTGGCCCCTGCCTGAATACACACAGCTAGTGAATGGAGAGAGTTGAATGGAGTCTCCTGAGTCCTCACCTGTAGCTTTGATCAGGGAATCTTTGAATCTCTTCCAGCTTGGGAAAGGAAAATCAACTGAATTTGTTTGGGCAAGGCCCTGGGGAAGAGGAAAAAAAAACGTGGACTCCTTCCTTTGTGGCCCTTTTCCTTTCTCCATTTTCCATTCTTTTTCTGGAAGGTAATTGCTCGGGGCAGTGACAGCCTCCTGGCGAATTACACAGCTGGTTTCCCAGTGAGATTTGTAACAGCACGCCAGTCTGGCAGCCCCCAGCAAGTTCCGGTTTAAGAAACTAATTGCTGGAATTGTGCAGTTGGTGCTAAATTGGGTAATTTCTTGGTGACGGCATGTGGCATGTGTGCCACTTCTTCCATTCCCAGATAGATTTGAGCCGCATCAGAGACTTTGTCACACACGTCACCCTCCCAGACTCCTCCACTGCCCGCTTTGCAGCTTGCCATGGACTGCTTCCTGAGGCTCGCCAGCAGGGCAGCCCTCCATGTCCCGAGAGGGGAGGTGATGGCTTGCTGCAGTAGAATGAGGAGAGTGACACCGGCCTCCAGTGTTGTCACAGGGCTTCAGGGCACACATCCTGTGCTATACTTGACTGTCCTTGCACTTGGGACAGCTTGGTACTCACCACCCCAAGGAGGAGGTAGTGTGTGGCGTGATGATTTGTTTTGCTTTTGGAGGGCCACACCCATAGTGCTCAGGGCCTACTCCTGGCTCTGGAATCAGGGATCACTCCTGGTGGGCTCAGGGAGCCATATGGGGTGCTGGGGATCTAATTCAGGATGACTGTGTGCAGGCCAGGTGCCCTCCCTTCTATACTGTTGGTTTGATCCTGTGTTTGTTTTTGACCACACCCAGCAGTGCTCAGAGATCCTGGCTCTCTGCTTAGGGACCAGTCCTGGCAGGGCTCAGGAGTCATAGGTGGTGCTGTGAATCAAGCCAGGTTCAGTAAGGCAGGCACCCTACTCACTATACTATCTTTTTTTTCTCTTTTTGGGTCACACCGGCGATGCCCAGAGGTTATTCCTGGCTCTTTGCTCAGGAATTACTCCTGGCGGTGCTCGGGGGATCATATGGGATGCCAGGGATCGAACCCGGGTCGGCCGCACACAAGGCAGACGCCCCTACCTGCTGTGCTATCGCTCCGGCCCCTCACTATACTATCTTTCCCAGTTCCATGAGCTGGCTTTTAAAAATGGGTTTTCATCTTTTCTTTCTTTTTTTTTTTTTTTTTGGGGTCACACCTGGCAATGCTCAGGGGTTTCTCCTGGCTCTGCACTCAGGAATCACTCCGGCGGTGCTCAGGGGACCATATGGGATGCCGGGCATCGAACCTGGGCCGTCATGGGCCGGCCGCATGCAAGGCAGACACCCTACCCACTGGACCATTGCTCCAGCCCCTCTTGTTTGTTTTTGTTTGGGGGCAACAACTGGCATTGCTGAGGGGCTTCTACTGTCAGTCCTGGAAGTTCCTGGGAGACCATGCTATACCAGGGGTCAAATCTGTACCTCATATGTGCAAAGCCTGCACTCAAGCCTGTTGAGCTGTCTCTCCTGCCCTGTGTCCTTTCTTTTTTTCCGAACAAATTCACTTTCATAATTGTGTTTACTTTACAGTGACCTTTAATAAGTTTAGCTTCTCTGGGCTCCCAGCACAGGTAGAAAGGAGCAAAGCTGAGACGCTGGAGTGAGACAGTACTGGTTTGATTTCTGGCCTGAGTTGCTACCAATTGCTAGCTTGTGCTTCATTTCTGCAAGCCTCGGCTTCTCATGTAAATTGGGGGAGAAGGACGTAATCTGTCCTTTGGAATCCTTGCAGGAATCACATACAGTGTTATCGACAAAATCTTCATTGTAGCTCACAGCTACTCTACAGACACCTTCCACTGCACTGGGCTGCAGTGCAGGGGGGTAAGATTGATAAAATTCCTGCTTCCAGTCTAATAGGGGAGACAGATGGACCATCTCTGAGTCACACACGTTGAAAATGGTTGCAATGCAAGAGCTAGCCTGGAACATAGTGCCCCGGGAGCACCCAGCATGGGGATCTGAGCCTAGACAGGGAGGCCAAAGAAAGCTTCCCTGGGGACACAGCAACTGGGCTGAGATCTGAGGGGTGTGTAGGAGTGAGCACAGTGGACGTGCACGGGAAAGCTTCCTGGCCAGGGGAATAGGCCCCATGATGGGAAGGACCATGGCACTGTGATGAGTGATCTGGCGGGAGGACAGGAAGCCAGGGGGATGGCTAGCACTGTGAGATTTTCTAGCACTGTGACAGGGTGCTAGAAAGGGGGGAAGGCCTGACCCTGCAGGCCTTGTGGCACCAGTGAAAGCATTTTATCCCGAGAACATCAATAAGCCAATGAAGAGTTTTAAGCACAAAGGTGACAGGATCAGATCTGTGTGTACAGATGACCCTGTGGGCTGGAGCAGGTTCGGAACAGAAGCAAGGAAGCATTTAGGAGCTGGTGCGGAATCCAGGCAGGGAGTTGGTGTTCTAAGGTAGCCAGGTTGGTCAGTGATACTTTCAACTGCAAATACAGAACATCTCTTCAATGGTGAGTGGTTTCAATAAGGGTCTTTGTTCCGTACCCTTGGAGGCAGCTGCTGGTGCTGGTACCCTGGCTCCGAGACCCCAGAGTAAGCATTTCTGCAGTTCTGTCTGTCGTTCATAGTGTCGAGATGGCTGTCCTAGTCACGTCACGATTATATTCAAGTCAAGATGAAAGGGAGGATGGATGATGCTAGCATTCTCCACACCTTGTATTACAAAGGCAAAAAGATTTTCCAGAAACCTTATTAGATTTTTATGTATATGTCAATAGCCAAAAGTGAGTCATGCGAATCGTGCCTTTTGGGACAAAGTGGATAGAACTTGAGGTGATTATGCTAAGCGAAATAAGAAAGGAAGTGAAAGACAATTACCAGATGGTTTCACCCTTATATGGAATATGAATTACTGATGCAAATCTGAACTGGCAAGAAACAAACAAAACTAACTTCTAGACTCAAACTTGGGTGGTTCTCAGAGGGAAAGGGTTGAGGTGATGGGGAAAGAACATAGGGGGGCCTTTGATGGCCAGATGACAGGGGACTTTGGAGGGGAAATGGTGACAGTCACATATGGAACTATGAAGCTAAACCCCATGAACTTCTATAATAATTATAAACCAATAGTAAGGTAATGGCAAAAAAAAGCGAATCTTGGCCTTGGTATCAGCTTGTGCTAATCATACTTGGCAATGCTCAGGGGCTTATTTGTGGCTCTGTACTCAGAATCACTCCTGGCAGTGCTCAAGGGGCCATATTGGATGCCAGGGATTGAACCTGGTCTGCCATGTGCAAGGAAAGGGCCTTACCCACAGTATTATTTCTTCAGTCCAGGCCTTGTACTGTTTGCTAGTTTCAAGACTATAGAAAAGGAGAAAAGAGACTGGCAGTGAATTTTAGCTGTCAG
Source organism: Cryptotis parvus (assembly GCA_021461705.1). NCBI lineage: Eukaryota > Metazoa > Chordata > Mammalia > Eulipotyphla > Soricidae > Cryptotis > Cryptotis parvus. The sequence goes on from JAJIBD010028329.1 coordinate 31,325, forward strand.
TCATCAGTGCTCTGATGGCTCTGGAAATAACTGGGCTGATCTGTTCTTTAGGGTCGTCTCTAGGGCTTGGTGATGAATTGGGCTGACCGTCTTTTCCTCACTTGTTTTTCTTTCCTATTGATCAGACTTAGCAGTGGGGTGGCAGAAGCAGAAATGTGATTGTGAACCATAATATATAGGAGGCAATCTATGTAATTAAACCTATATCAATTAAATCTTTCCTGTAGGAAATCCATAAACGGAGTGTCTCCTTCCCCCTTAATTTGAATTTGATTGTATTGTTTACAACTCTGGGTTTTTTGAAATCCAGAGTAAAAGCTTCACATGAAGCATTAACATTATGTAACCTCTTAGAGTTTATAAAGTGGTTTCATGTACTTGGCATCATTTGATGTTCATTAAAACCGGGGAGATAGTGAGCAGGTGTTGTTCGGCTTTGAGAGGGAGCCTCACTGATGTAGTGTCACCCCCTTGCTGGCTCCGGCCTTGTGGTTTCGTCACTAGGGAGCACAGCTTATAAGACGTAGACTATGTCTGGGGTGGTTTGTCTGGAGAGAAACAATTATAGGAGTCCCTCTCCTCTGAGAACAGCACGAGAGCATGGGTTTATAGCGAAAGACTAAAGTTGGGTAAGATCTCGATGAAGATCTGGTCAGTGACCTGGCAGCTGTGTCTGTGTAGGATGGAGCGAGGAGAGGCATCTGGGGAGGTCCATCATTGGAAAACTTAGCATGAGGCTGTAGCTTCACGTGGCCATAAACACTGCACATGGAACGGGCGGCTTCCCCAAGAAGCCCCTGGGTGCCGTGAGGCCCAGACACGGGTTCTGCCTGAACCAAAGAGAGGAAGAGCAAACTCTGGGCCAAGCACTGTGCTGTTAAAGCTGTCACAAAGCAGGGAGACATTCCAGGTGCTTTTCCAGTCACTGCTGATAAGGCTGCCTTGGGGGAAGGTCACTTGAGCTGCCCAGGAGAAGAGCAGTTGTTCCCTCGAGAACTGTCGTGTAGAGGCAGGCAGCCTGAGACTTTGAGAGTAGGGACCCTGTCTGTACTTCTTCATTCTCACTGCTAGGTGGGCAGGGGACTGGGTATGCCGCACACTCTTCTCTATGGAAGGTTCCTGGGAGATGCCATACTAGTCTTCATTGCTTCACATACCTTGGGGTCAGGAAGTTCTTCCTGGTGTCTGACTATGTTTCTTCCACTATTATTAATCATCCCCCCAAAGCTTGCTCTTCTTCCTGATGTCTCCGTGTCTAATAATGGCATCATTAGTCTTCTAGTCACAGCTGCTGCAAACTTCAGAGTCGTCTTCCTCTCAGACTCTCCCCACTTCTTGCCAGTATATGCTAGAACCTGGAGTTTGCTGGAACTCATTCAGTGCACACCTCATAGTTTCTTTTTTGCCCACCTTGCCTTGATGCCTCCTGTTTCCTCCTCTGGGAATTCGCTCCACCACCACTTTTGCACAAGGAACACACAGCCATTTTGTCTTCCATCTTCAACACATTGTTCTCTCTCAATTTCCCTCTATTGTTCTGGTATAAAGCCTCATCTAAACCAGATCTCTCTCGAAGAGGCAAAGTGCCTGCCATAGAGGCAGGCTGGGGGAGGGGGAAGGGAATCAGGAGACATTGGTAGTAGGAAATGGACACTGATGGAGGAATGGGTGCTAAAACACTGTATGACTGAAACCCAAACATGAACATATTTGTAATTTATATCTCACGGAGGTATAATAAAAAATTAAAAAAATAAAATAAAAATATAAAATAAAGTAGTCAAGAAAATGAGCAAAAACTCCCCAGGACTCTCTCTATATGTATATGTATATACATATATACATATAAATTGTATGTGTATGTATATATACACATATGCATACATATATATGTCCCCTCGAGACATATATATGTATTTGTATCTATATGTATTTGTATCTATATCTATCTATCCATCCATCCATCCATCCATCCATCCATCCATCCATCCATCCATCCATCCATCCATCTGTATTCGTATCTCTGTGGCAGTTACTTATTCATCTACTCAGGGAACATTTATTAAGAACTTAATCTGGAACAAAGTCATGAGTTAGGTGCTAGAGAGGGAGAGAATTAGTGGGGCTAAGTTCCTACTTTGTGGAAGATCACATTCTAATCAGGGGAGACAAAAATCTGAAACAAGACAATTTCAGTGTGATGGTCGCATTCAGGGGCGGAGGGATGGGGAACCAGCATCATATAAAAGCTCAGTAGAGAGAAATAGCCAAGAATAAGAGTACAGAAAAATCTTCAAGAGAAGCTGGGACTTAACATGAGTATTAACCAGGGAAAGGGTTGATGGGTTAGATAAAAGGAAATTCTGGGAGTGAACAACTTGTGCCCAAATACAAGGATCTAAAAATAATGTTTCATGTGAAAGGCTATTCGACCCTAGTGACAGGGGCCACACTATAACCACTTCTATAAATTTCTTTCTCAGTCTTGCTTAAGTTGGCTGCTCCACAGATGCTTGTGGAATGGGATGTTTTTGAGGGCAGTTAGAATGCAGTGGCTCAACACCATGGACAGATCACACAGGCACCTGCAATGGGAGGTAGTCCACGGTGTGGGCTCATTTGCATGTATTTGCATAATGAAATCCAAGTTCATTTCCCAGGGGGTCCAGAGACTCTGCATCATGGGGGATCCAATCAGTCGTGGTTTGTCGTTTGGGGGTGGGTGGGAAGGGGAAACTGTCAGGGCCAGAGACCTGTTCTCTGTTATGGGAGAATCTCCCATTGCTTAACACCTCTTCCTTTTCTACCAGGAGCCAGTGGTCCTCAGCCTCCTGAAGTTAGGATTCTGCCTGGTGGTGAGGATCCTGACACCAAGGATGGGGCATCCTGGATGGTGAGTGGCAGAAGGTTCCAGGAGATGGGAATTAGATTCATATTCTTTCAAGTCGGAGGGATTTAGTTTTGAATCTTGATTCAAAATGACTCACCCACTTACGGTCTTTGTCAACTCACCATTTTGAGCCGAGTTTTCTCATGGATAAATGTGGATAATATCTACACATAGGATTTCAGTGGGATTGCAAACTATTAGATACTTCCAGTACTCGGTCCCTAGCAAGAGCTCAGAAAATAGTGGAAGAAGGGCAGGATGTGGAAGGGACCTGCACTACAGTGGTAGGGGTGGAGGGGGAGTCTCGGAGGTGCTGCTGTCTGGAGTCTCGGAGGCTGTCATCCCTTCCTAGGCAGCAGATGGCCCGGGAGCCTGGTCTAGGGTGAGAGGGCACCGTCTGGCTGCTCCTCAGTCCCTGGGCCCCTGCTGACATCCCCTCCTGACATAGCTCCTGTCCTGGCAGCTCTGTAGTCCTGATTGGAGGCATCTCTTGCTAAGAGCTGACCTCTCTGTCCTGTTTTCTTGGCTAACCCAGGACGGGGGCCAGTGCTTTCTCCTCGGCACCTCCCGGCCCCACCAGCCCACTGTTCCTCGGAGGAGGGGCTCCTGGGTTCCGGCTCTAGGTTAGGATTCAGGTGCCGCCTTCAGAGCCAGTGTTTCTCCTCTCTGTGTGTCTGTTCCCATTATCAATCCCCTCTGGATTGGGAATGGCAAGTAGGGACAAAAGACAAGAGGAGAGATTTTGTGGGGATGTTTGGGAGAGGACCGAGGAGTCATCTCAGGTTATTCCTTCCTATCTCGGGCCTGGGGGCAGGGAGAGTGAGCCTGCTGCCAGATGGAAGGAAGGGAGGGATTTTTCTTGCAGAATCATGCTGGATATGTAGATTTGGGTGCTGTGTTCTCTCTGGTTACTGCTGCCGGGAGCTGAGCCCCTGAAGCCGGGCTCTTCACAGCAGTTGAAGTGGGTGGGGGGCAGTTTGGAGGTGTGGCTCTGCATCTGTTTGCTGGGAGCTTGTTAAAAAAGCTGGTTCACCTAATGACTAGTTTCTTTGAACAGTTTCTAAAATGTCTGTTTGGTTACCCTTTTTATTTTTGGTAACTGAAGGATTTTTCAAAAACCCATTTGGCTGAAGTCACGTCCTCTTGGGAAAACGTATTTTATCAAATTTGCAGCATCTGACAAATGATGAAATTGCCTTTTGCCTTTGTGTCTTCGTCTAGGAAGACAGTTTTAAGGACTTTTAAACCCATTTGGGGAAAGATAGTACAATTAATCACAATAAATTGACATGCATTACTTAAAGGAATACAAGGGTCCGGATGAAAGAGAGTTTTTGGTGAAGTAGCCTGTTGTTCCATCTGAATTCTTTTTCTCGCTGTTTTCCCAGGAGCTTCCTGGGGCCTGGCCCCCAGCACCATGAAGAGCCCTTGCAGAGGCCATGAGGGGTTACCATGGCGACCGCGGCAGCCATCCCGCCCAGCCCGCTTTGCTGACCAGCAGCATATGGACGTGGGCCCAGCTGTCAGGGCCCCGTACCTGCTGGGCTCCGGGGAGGCCTTCTCCACCGAGCCCCGCTTTTGTGCCCCGAGAGCTGGCCTGGGACACCTATCTCCTGAAGGGCCCCTGAGCCTGAGTGAGGGGCCATCTGTCGGCCCCGAGGGAGGGCCAGGAGGGGCTGGGCTTGGGGGGGGTAGCAGCACCTTCCCCAGGATGTACCCCGGCCAGGGCCCCTTCGACACCTGTGAAGACTGCGTGGGCCACCCGCAGGGTAAGGGGAGCGCCCCGTTTGCCTCCAACACTCCTGGACCAGTTTGAAAAGCAGTTGCCAGTGCAACAAGATGGCTTTCACACACTTCCATACCAGCGCGGTCCAGCCGGGCCTGGGCCCCGGACCGGGGCCTGGAGCTGGCACTGCCCCAGAGCCCCGCAGCGAGAGCCCCAGCCGTATCCGGCACCTGGTTCACTCTGTGCAGAAGCTCTTTGCCAAGTCCCACTCTCTGGAGGCCCCGGGAAGCGGGACTATAACGGGCCCAAGGCAGAGGGAAGAGGGGGATCTGGGGAGACAGCTACGTGGGCCCGGGCTCCGGAGGCCCCCACACCTCCCACCACCATCACCACCACCACCACCACCACCACCATCAGTCCCGGCACAGCAAGAGGAGCAAGAGCAAGGACCGCAAAGGGGGGACGGGCGGCACCAGGCCAAGGCCGCTGGCTGGTGGAGCTCAGACGACAACTTGGACAGTGACAGCGGCTTCCTGGCGGGTGGGCGACCCCGGGGGAGCCTGGGGGGCCCTTCTGCCTCGAGGCTCCAGATGGGTCCTACCGGGACTTGAGCTTCAAGGGGCGCTCGAGTGGGTCGGAAGGCCGCTGTCTCGCCTGCACGGGCACGTCCATGTCGCTGGATGGACAGTCGGTCAAGCGCAGTGCCTGGCACACCATGATGGTCAGCCAGGGCCGGGATGGATACCCAGGCCCAGGGCCCGGCAAGGGGCTCCTGGGTCCAGAGGCCAAGGCCAAAGCCAGGACTTACCACTATCTGCAGGTGAGGCTTCGGTGGGTGGGGAGATGGGGGTCCACAGTGTGTCACCTGGGGCACCAGGTGAAAGGACGGGATGAAAGCCTGGTCTGCAAGATGGGGACATTCCGCCCTGCCTTGCAGTGTCATTTTAAACCCTTTCGGAGCCTCAGTTTGCCTATTTTATTTTGGCTTTTTATTTTTTGGGTCACACCTGGCGATGCTCAGGGGTTACTCCTGGCTCTGCACTCAGGAATTGCTCTTGGCGGTGCTCGGGGGACCATATGGGATGCCGGGGATCGAACCCAGGCCGGCCGCTTGCAAGGCAAATGCCCTTACTGCTGTGCTACAGCTCTGGCCCCAGTTTGCCTCCTGTGCTCAGGTGTTGCATGTCAGTGCAGGAAGATTGCCCCTTTCCCTGGGCTTTGGACAAGCCATGCCAACCTCATGGGCTGTATGCTGAAGGGTGAGGGTAGGCTGTCAGGTAGGACCACTCTGCCCTCCCTGCCTGTGGTCCTCAGCACCACGGGAGGACTGAGGGACAGACTTGGAGAGAGTTCTTTCTCCCCAAGTCCTCTTCCAGTCTTATTTCCTGCTAAAATCTGGGCAATTCAGAAAGCATCTGAAGATGAAGGTCACTTCCGCACAGAGCGTGCCTTTGCAGGGTTTGTCATTCTGGGGTACCTGTGCTTGCGGACCTGGGGAGACTGTGGAAGAATCTGGGCGCCTGTCCGGGGTTTTTTCTAGACTGGGGACAGAGAGCAGTCTGAGCCCCAGGTCCCACAGGCAGGGCTTGCCGGGTGCTCACTGGCACGCTGTCCTCATTCTGTCTCATCAGTTTGACCCCTGCTTTTACGGAGTCCTCATCTGCCCCACTGGATCTTTTTTCCACCTTCTTTTCTGCCATGCTGCCAGGGGGGGCTCTTCTTCTTCACCTCAGGGGCCCCTCCCAGATGCCCCCAGTATTTTTTTGTTTTTAAGCCTTTTCCTATTTTAGGAGACATCAGCACAGGCTCTTGAAGTCTAGCAGATGTAGGGATCTCTCCCAGGTCTTGCTGCATGAATCCACATTCCTTCCTTCAGTGATTGACCCCCTGGTCCTTCCAACTGGGAAGTGGGCAAGAAGGAAGCAGGGAGCCTGAGTACTTTGGGGGTCACAGCAGAGAGAACCCGGTGGCCAAGGCCTGCGCAGCAGAGCTGCTAGGAAGAATGTGCTCAGCACAGAGTGGGGCCACTGAGGTCAGTCCAGATAGACCAACGGACCCCTCCAGAAGCAGCAGTGGGCCCACAATGTGGAACGGGGAGTTCGGTGCGGGGAGCAGGCACATGACTTTGGGATGTCACTAGGGTTTTCCTGGGTGGGAACTCAGGAAAATGCCAGGGACCAAATAGGACCATCAGGGACACAAGAAAAGGTGGGAGCTTACAGAGAAGGTTGGGGCCCTCTGGGCTGGCCTTGGCAGCCCCCCCATGCCTCTACCGGGTTAGGGGGTTTCTAAGATGGGACTGGAAGGGCCTGGCAGGAAGGGCAAAGGAGGGAATGCTGGTCCTTCTCTCATCGCTGAACCCCATCCTTGGAGGCCACTCCGTGCCTCCGTGCCGTTTCCGGGGCTGCCCTGACCTCCCTGGGGCTTCCTCTTTAGCATGCACCTCACAGCATCCTGCAGAGGCCTGCAGCTCCGCAGTGGTGACAGTGGGAGCCTGCAGTGTGGCAGAGCACGCCCTGGCCGCCCCAGCTGCCTGCAGTGAGAAAGGGCAGGACTGGTGGGGCGGGGGCTGGACACTGGCGCTCTGGGAGTCCAGGCCGTCAGGGACAGGGACTGTAGCGTCCTTCTCCCAGCCTGCTCCTCTTCTGGCACTTAGGCCCTCTCAGCCCAGGTGCCTTTGATGGATCCCCAGCCCTTTTGTTAAGACCCTGTTTTCTTCTCTGGAGTCCAGCTCTCAGCCTCCTCCCACGCCCCTCCTCCCTTATCTCCACCTTCCCTGTGGATTCCTCCCTGGGGCCCCACTCCAGCCCGGGTCCCGATTCTCCTGTTTATCTCTGTGCCCACCCCTAACCTCATCCGTTCCCTGAACCCCACTCTTCTCACAGATGACATCTGACCTGATCTTTCCAACGGTGTTGGCGATCCCTCCCTGCCCAGCCCACTCCCCCGGCCTCACTTGTGCCTCAGTCTACACCCTCCTTAGCACCCTGCACACTCGTCTAGAGCCATCTTCAGCCTTGTTCTTCTTGGCTGCCCATCTCGGCTGGTCCCTCCAGCAGGGTCCAAGCTCCTCTTCTGGCCCCCTCCATCACCGAACATTGGGAGGCCGTCTTTGTTCTGACTGCTCTCATCCTAATAGCATGTCAAGGTCTCTCTCATTTCCCCAGACATTCCCTACTCCTGTCTCTTGTCTTTTCTTCATGCGAGGTTCTTGAAGGATGGACTCTGCGTCTTGCTTTCTCTGGACCCCTCCTATAGTAGGACTTCTGCATCCTGGCCGTGCTCACTCATGTCTCCTGGCAGGTCTCTTTGAAAGCAGATCAAAGCTTTTCAGTGCTTCAGTTGTTCACCTTAATTGATCACTTGCTAAGCGCTGGGCCGTCCGTATTGGAGGGAAGTTATCCTTCCCTCCAACCCTGGCGTGGCTGCATAATTATCATGGCTATTTCACAGATGAGGAAACCGAGTCCTCGGAATCAGTTAGCTCTCTGCAGGTTCTCCTGGTTGGCAAGTGATGAAACCAGAAATTGAAGATGGAGCTCTCTGCCTCCGGAGCCCAGTGACTAACCTTTGAATGCACTGTGGCATTTGACATTATCAGCTCCTTTTCTTCTCGAAATGTCTCCTGTTCCTGTGACATGGCATTCTGCTGACTTCACTCCTACCCTCTGCCCACTCCTTCTCAGGTGACTGCACAGCCTCCTCTTCCTTTCTTTGCAGTCCCTTTTGAAATGTCAGTGGATCCCCTCCCAAGCTTCTTCTCCTTTCCCCTGGGCCATTTATGTTCACTCCTGTGGCTTCAGCTGCTTCCCAGGACGTCCTGCTTGGCTGCTTCCAGCCCTGATCTCTCCAGTGAGCGCCAGAACTGAACATCCAACCACCTGCTCACCGGCTGTGCCTGGCACCAAAGGTTCTATCTAGAGCCTCTCCCCTTTCCCCCAACTCCATTTCTCTGAATTCTGTGACTCGTGAGCGAGTCACCATCCCCCATGTCCTCAGCCTGCAGCCTCCCGTCATCCTTAACTCCTCCCGCCCCTCACCCCCCCACATGTAATCAGACTCACTGATGCTGCTCAACACCTCTCATTTCCATCTCCTCTTCCCCCTCATTGTCATTGTCTTAATTTAGGCTTCATCATCTCTTGCCTGGATAACAGCATCAGCCTTCTAATTGATCTCCCTCTTGCTATTTGAGCCCCTGCCTTGCTCCTGGCCCCGCGCAATCCTCTTGGTCTGTCTGCGAGCTCTTCCTGGGGCCTAGACCTGGCTCCCCTGCTCTTCACGAAGAGAAGGCGGGAGGAAAGGGAGCAGGTAAAGAGATGGAAGAGGAGGAGGAGGAGGGGGGGAGGAAGAGGAAGGGGAGGGAAGAGGAGGAGGAGGAGGGGAGGACCAGGGGTAACAGGTGCCTGGGGTCAGTTAGAACATCTCTGTTGGAGTGAGGCTGACAGCTCACTTGCTTTTCAATCCCTTGGCACCTGCATATCAGCCCCAGGGCTCTGGAGCTGGCCCTCAGTTAAGTATGGAAAGTTCCACTCTGGTAAGGCTGCCCCTGACACCTTGCCCCAGGCTTCCACTGCTCACAGTGGCTTGCTTGAGTGGGGCCAAAGCACCACCCAATGGCAGTGGGAGGATCAGAAAGAGGGTCCCAGCTTCCAGGGTTCCTGGGACAGTGTCTGAGAATCAGAGACCCCTGTCCCTCCAGGTGCCGCAGGATGACTGGGGGTTACCCCACTGGTGGCAAGGATGGGGAAATCCCCTGCCGCAGGATGCAGCGGCAGCTACATCAAAGCCATGGGGACGAGGAGAGCGGAGACTCCGACGGCAGTCCCAAGACATCCCCAAAGCAGTGGCCCGGCGCTTCACCTCTCGCCGCTCCTCCAGTGTGGACCAGGCCAGGATCAAGTAAGGACAGGCAGGAGCAGGAGGGGAACGGATAACGCAGGAGATGTTTGGGCGGGGGCGGGAGTTGGGTCTCTAGCTTAGAGTTCACCTGAGGACTCACTGGGCCCCACATAGAGAAGAGTCCCTGGTGTAGCCCCTATCTGAAAGTCTCTGTGGGACTGTTCCTTTATCCAGGAGCCTCCTGGGTAAGGATCTCTGGGGTTATAACTGGGGCACCCACATGGCCCATACCCACTACCCACTAGACCCCTGTTTTGAATCTAGCATTTTGATCTTTCCCAGCTGCTGCGTCCCGCCCGGATCCATCCTCGGAGCTCCATCCCTGGCTACAGCCGCTCCTCACCACCGGACAGGTAGGAATGGAAAGGACGGGAAGGACATTCATCAGAGTCCGGGGCTGACAAGCCGGGTGCCAAGCTGCCATGCTCTGCCTGGGGTTTAGACGTGCTCTTGGGGATCTGCCTGTGCAGGATGCCCGGCTGGGCTGGGGTGCTGTGGAACTCTGGGTACCTTCAAAGTCACATCCTTGGAGCTGGAGCGATAGCCCAGCAGGTAAGGCGTTTGCCTTGCACGCGGCCGGCCTGTGCCGGCCGGGTTCGATCCCCGGCATCCCATATGGTCCCCGAGCACCGCCAGGAGTAATTCCTGAGTGCAGAGCCAGGGTGCCGAACATTGCAGGGTATGACCCAAAAAAGCAAAAACAACAACAACAAAAAAAAACAAAGTCACATCCTTACACACTAGCAAGTGACCTCTGAGTGAAGGACTTGTCAGGGTGATACCAGTGTTTCCCCAGGTCCGTCCAGGTCTGTCTGTCTGCTGTTCCAGCCCACCCTGCTCATGTGGCAGGCCTGAGTGACCAGACAGGGAGTGGCCAAGCGCAGGGTCCACTCTGATCCGCTGATTGATCACCCTTTCCGCGCGCCACCTCACAGGACCTTTAAGGCTCCTTACCTCTCCTAGTGACTCTAGCGATGATGCTCATCATAGGAGATTTAGGAGGGTTCAGTGGCATTTCATAAATGTGAGTTCCCTACAGAAGTATAGCCTTTCCCCTTCAGGAAAGTGAGAGAGCCAGCTTAGTAACTGAATGCCCCAGATGGCTTTGAATTCCAGCTCAGCTCCTTACCAGCTGAGTGACCTGGGGCGAATTTCTTGACTCTTTGAGCCCCACTTTCCCTACTTAAAAATAGGAATCGTAATAGTGTTCTTGGCACAGAGCCAGCACCCAGTAAAGGTTAGCTATTTTTACTATTTGTGCTGGAGGGGAAAATAAGCAATGCAAAAAAAGCAAGGGAAAAGGCTGTCCACATTGGCTTCTATTGTTTGGGACTGCCGGCACTCAGCATTTTTCTGTTCCATTTCCTGAATCAGGCAATCTGATTGGCACAGCTGTCTTTTCCTCTCAGACCGGCTTATTTTGCTAAACCCACTAGTTCTTGTCCAGTCCTCATCTGACTCCCCCACCCAACCCCTCCCCATAGCAGCACCCAGCACAGTACTCGGCGCCCTCCTGCCTCTAGCACCTTGCTCATTTGACTTTGAGGACGTCACACCTTTTAGGCTGCTCTCAGATACTCTCTCTGCTTGCTTCTGTGAGCTCATCATGGTTTGTGCTTGGAATATAAATGAGAGTCTGAGCCCTATGACGCCCAAATGTATACCTCCAGCCCAAACTCTCCTTAAATGCTAGGCGTATCTGTCTAACTGCATGGGAGATGCGCTTTGGGTATTTAGTAGACGTGAGATGTCTCAAAGTGAACGGTCAGCCTCTCGCATCCCTTACTCCAATTCTCTACGCTGTCCACTGTCTTTCTAGCTCACAAAATGCCAGCTCTTGGCATTCCAGGGCCTTCAGACTGAAAACACCAAATCTTTCTTCGTATCATACATCTTTCCCCTTTAAGTTTCATCAGTAAGTGCTTGAGATGAGAGCCTTCTACTTTGAGTATACCACCTACACAGCAGAGCCTGGCAAGCTACCAGTGTTTTATTTGTTATGCCAAAAACTAGTAACAATTATGGACCTCAATTCCATGACCTAAAGAATGGTTTGAGGCTCTTCCTGTCCCTGGAGCAAGCAGATGCCCTTGGGTTACACTTGCTTTCGACAGGATGTATGGAGATGCTACTGCCCGCTCAAGCAAATCAATGAACAGCAGGAAGATAGTGATACACTGATCATACATCCAGTGATCATACATCCAGTCCTTCAGCAGATCCTGCTGGTACCACCTTTATGGTCTGTGCCGGACCCTTGGTCCCCACCACCCCGAGTACCACCACTCCAGTCCCAGTTCTGTCTGTTCCTTCTTGCTGGCCTCTTGCCCTTGTTCCTGTTCCACTTCATTCTCTCAACATGATCATTTGAAAGTAGAAATAGAGGGCTGGAGAGAGAGCAGAGTCAGGCATTTGTCCTGCATGCGACTGACCCAAGTTAATCTTGGCCCCACCCTCACTCCTCTCACCAATCAGTTCCCCAAGCCCTGCTAGAAGCAACCCTGAGTACAGAGCCAGGAGTGAGCACCATCAGGTGTGCCCAACCCCTGGCTGGAAGATGAGGTTCAGCAGCAAACCATTTGCTTAGCATGCACGAGTCCCTGAGTTTGATGTCCGGCACTGAATAGAAGGAAATTACATTCACCTATGACCTTACTCAGAAGAAAAGCCATGAGCTACCAAAACACTGACGGTCCCGCCTGGTCTGACCCTCGGCTCCTCGGGAGTTCTCTCCTTCTGAAGCTCTGCCTCCAGCTTTGCTGTCTCTCAGTGCTGCGCCACTCTCAGGTGCCCTCCGGCTCAGGGTCTTCTGGTTCCCACTGCCTCTGTCCTTGTCTCTCCTTCCCTGGACACCCCAACGAACCACTCCACATGTCCACGCAATAACATTAATTTTTTTAAAAAGTATTTTTTATCGAGGTGCTGGCATTGACAAGACTTCTAGTCCTACTGTTGTAGGCCCACCGTTCCGACACTGCTGCCCCCCCAGAGAGCCAGCTTCTCTCTTCAGTGTGTCCCAAGGACCCTTCCCGGACCCCACCATGTAAATTCATCATATTTTAGCTCATTTTCTCCTTCTTCTTAGCACTTTATCGCACATACGTATCATGCTTCTCTTGGAGGTGGGACTTAAAGGCCGGTAGAAACAGTCTAAGCACCTAAGATGCTGCCCTGTTAACTCTAATCTCGCCTTTGCTTGTAAGTCTATATTTTTCTTCGGTATTTCTCCAGAACACCTTTTTACATACTTTAAAGTACTTGTTTCCTTATGTCTTAGGTATGTCTTTTGTAAATAGTTGATAGCTAAATTTGATTTTATATCCATTCTGATATTTGCCTAAGAGCTTAGTACATGTATGTGGACTGTGATTACTGGTATGCTTGGATTTATTTCTCTCATCATACTTTTGTGTCTTCTGTTTCTCCCACCTGTGGGACGATGCTTTCTTTACTTCTCTGTGGCCAGTTAGGGTTTCTTTTGAGTCGGTTTGGGTTTCTTCACTTTCGTTCCCCCACCAAATCCCACATTGGTTTGGCTGTGACGTATTCTAATTCTTTGTGGTTACTCTTACAATTTTTGTGTGTGTATGTGCCTTAGCAAAAATCTAAAGTTGACAATTGCTGACTTTCTCCTGAGCAACCCAAAGACCTTAGAACACTTTAATTTTTTGATTGCTTCTTCCTTCTTATGTATTCATGCCCAGATTTTCAGTTCTACCTTATTTATTTATAATTTCCAAAATTAGTTTTTTCTTATCAATGTTACATTTATGATATTTGTACTTGGTTATGTGGACTTAGATCTTTAACTTCGTCCTGTAACTATAGCTTTCTACATTATTTATTTTTTGGGGGAGGCATACTTGCTGGTACTCAGGGATACTCATACCTGGGTCTGTGCTCAGGGATCCGTCCTGGCGGGGTTCAGGGACAATATGGGATACTGAAGATCGAAGTCAGGTCAGCCGTGTGCAAGGCTTGTGACCTCTCTGCTGTACTACCTTGCTTCCTACATTTTCATTGCATTCTTTTCAAGTATACTCTCCAGTACATTTTCCTACAGTGATCACCTGTGAGTAGAAAACTCTGCCTTTAAAAAAAGGTAACCTTTATTGTCTAATATAAATTCTATAGGTCAATGTTTTGTTTTCTTTCGAGATCTTCTCTCATCTTGAAACATTCCTTTGTCAGCTGTCTTCCTTCTTTTTTTTTTTTTTTTTTTGGGTCACACCCGGCGATTCTCGGGTTTCTCCTGGCTCTGCACCCAGGAATTACTCCTGGCGTTGCTCAGGGGACCATATGGGATGCCGGGAATCGAACCCGGGCCGGCATGGGCCGGCCGTGCAAAGCAAATGCCCTACCCGCTGGGCTATTGCTCCGGCCCCAGCTGTCTTCTCTTGTTCCTGCCGGGACGTCTGTTTTCAATCTCATTGTCTTTGTAGGTAATTTTCATTTCTCTCTGATTGCTGTTGAGCTCTTGTCTTTGATTTTGAAGTCCTGCAGTTTCACTGTGATACGAGTGTGTGTGCTGCCTGAATCTGAATATTTATGTCTTCCATCAAATCTGGAACATTCTCCCATCGTTACTGTTTGCTGGTCTAATTTTGTCCATCTTTTTACCTTCAGTCCACTGGCAATGCCTTTTGAATGGGGGTAGTTCTTGTCCATTCACACTTAATGTGATTATTGATATGGATGGATTGTATCAAGTTATTTCTTGTTTCTCTGTTCTTTACGGTTTTCCTTTGTGTTAAGAAAATATTGTAGTGAACCGTTTTTTAATTCCTATGTTATTAATTCTTTTCTACCATATTATTTGAGTTATTCATGGTAACTGTAGGAATTACAATGAGTACCTAAACCTATTGAAATCTTATTATTTCTGGTAAAATAAAGAAGCTTGCTCCAGTAGATTCTATTTTCTCCCTTCCCTCGTCATGCTTTTATTATTGTACTATATATTACTATACATGTTATAAAACTAACAATTGTCATAGGCGATGATATTATAATTGCTTTGTACAGCTCTATGTCTTTTTAAAGAAATGGGAAGAGGACCAGGCTGCTGGGGACGAAAGAAGGACGTTCTCAGCATGGGGGAGCCCTCAGATTCGATCCCCAGCACTGCATAGTCCCCTAAGACCTCCTAGGAGTGTTGATTCCTGATCACTATGTCCAGTATAACCCCAAAGACTGCCAAATCTGTCTCCTCACACTCCCCCAAAAAAGAAGAAATCGAAAGAAAAGTATAAAAATTTGTTTTGTTGTTTTTTGTTGGGGGGGGCACAAAAACCCTGACCATGCTCAGGGCTATCCCTGGGTCGCACATGCAGGGCAAGCACCCTCCCCACTATACTATTGCTCTGCCCCCTGAAAAAATTATTTTTAGAATGTTCTAGACTTGATTTTTTATTTGTTTTCTGAAATAAAACTTTCTTTTTTATTTTCTTTTAGTAACTTTGTTTTTATTTCAGATGCTTTTTATTTCTTTTTTATTTCCCCCCCACCAAATTTTATTACACCATTTTAGACATACACTTGAAAGATGCTCATGTAGAGTTTTGGTTCTACAGTGTTCCAACACCCATCCCTCCACCCAAACCCATCTCCCGTCACCAATGTCCCCATCTCCTCTCCCCCTCCCACACACCTCAACTACTTGGCGGGTTCTGTATGTCATTTCTCTCCTCTTTATCTCTCCCTCCCGCCAAACTTTCCTGCACGTTGTGGAATGCAGTGCATTAAAAGACATTACTGTTTCTACTATTCTAATGGACCGCAAGGCAGCCAAGCAGCCGCGTGACCTGGGCTCAAACGGGTTTTGCTCTGTTAATGTGGTCGTGAGGCAGTTTCCCAGCGTCCGACAGCGAAAATGGTGACTAGTGTGGTGGGCGAGTCTCATCCGGCTGCTTCCGGGACCCCCAGAGGTGATGGGCCCACTCCCAAAACCCATCTGACCTCCCGGGGCCCCATAGTCAGCTGGGCCCGGGGTGAGCCGAGTTCCAGCTTCCCCAGCTGCTTGTGAGGCTCTTCATGGTATGGCTGGTGGCCCCAGGGCAGCTCCTGGGCAGGGCCATGAGGCTCGACAAAATGGAGGGGGGTGCTTTTTATTTCTTCTTGTGAATTTGAGTTACCATAGATTGGTTATCAGTTTCTTTTAGCTGAAAGTTTCCATTACTTTTTTTTTTTTTTTTTTTTTGCTTTTTGGGTCACTCAAAACCCGGCAATGCTCAGGGGTTTCTCCTGGCTCTGCACTCAGGATTACTCCTGGCAGTGCTGGGGGGACCATATGGGATGCCGGGATCGAACCCGGGCCGGCATGGGCTGGCCTGCAAGGCAAACACTCTACCCGCTGGGCTATCGCCCAGCCCCCTCCATTACTATTTTTAATTATATTTATTCTTTTTTTGATTTAGTATATTTGAGAAGGAGAAAAGGAGGAAGAGTTGGAGAGAGACTAGAGAGAGAGAGAAATGGATTTCGCAGAGGGGAGAGAACTAAGGGTACCCACAAAGTAAATAAGAAAAAAGGAAGTTGAGATGCAGGTGACCCCTAATGGGATACACCCCACTAGTATTATAGGATGATTTCTTATAGGATGATATCTTATAGCAATAAATTATTCAGTTTATCTTTATTTTCAAAGTGCTGAGGCTACCCTCAACTCTATGCTTGGGGATCACTCCTGGTGGTGCTCAGGGGATTGATTATACAGTGTGGGGAATTACACCCAGCCCCTCTGCATGTGCCCAGCCCTTTGAATTATCTCTCTGGAACACTGTCTTTATTTTAAGTTTGTATTTTTAAAAATCCTCAAATAAGGCCCACCACTCTTTCTGTTAGCCTTATTTTTGGGAGATCATAGATTTACTTCTTTCCTCGGAAAACCCCCCCCACAAAACCCCCTCTGTACTCAAAGACTCCAGCAGACTTAGAGGACCATATGGGGTTCCAGGGATTGAATCCAAGACAGCTGTGTGTAAGTCAAGTGCCCTACGGACTGTGCAACCTCTCTGGCCCTGAACACCCTTTCTTATAACCCCTCAACTCCTTTCCCTACCCCCACCTTTCCCTTCAGGTAATCTGAGTTTTGCTCTTTGGTTTATTTTTATTGCATTATATCCATTTCTCTACACATTCATAATAAATTGTATATCCTTATTTTGCTCACATGTAGGAAATCATCTTTTTTTTTTGCCTTACTTTGCTGCACTTATTTTGTCCCCCTTAAATTCCTTCCATTTTTTCTGATAGAGGAAAATTTCATCTTTTAAAAAACTGCTGAGTTGTAGATGTACCCTACATTTTTATGCAGCTATCTACTGAGGAGGCTCTTTGGTTGTTTCTGTGTCTTATCAATGGAAAGTCATGCTGCATTCAACTATCTGGGTTGATAAATGTTGTGATAGTTTTTATTTTGGTACTCAGAAGTAAGATTATTGGATCATAGAGTAGCTCTGTTCCTAGCTCTTAGGAGGTGTGTCATGCTATTCTCCAAAATGACTGCTCCAGTTTACAGTCGTATTTGTTTCAACTAGCCTTTTTGAAGGCTAGTTTTGCTGGGTGTAGAATTTCTGGTTGACAGGAATTTTGGTTCTTTGAATATACCATTCCACTGCCTTTGGGGTTCATTGTTTCTGATGAAAGGCCAATTGTTAGTTCTATTGCTATTTTCTTTGTTTGGTGAATTGTTTCTTGCTACTCTTAAGACTTTCTCATTGTGTCTTCCAGTATTTTGACTGTAATGTGTCTGGATATGCTCTTGTCTTTAACCTACTTGGGATTCATTGAACTTCTTTAATTTGTAAATTGTTTTTCATCAAATATGGAAAGTTTTGGGCCATTATTTCCCTTTTCCTTTTTTTTTTCCTTTTTTTCAGACATTTCCCCCATTTATATAAACACTGTAGTTTACAAAGTTGTTTATGACAATTTGTTACATTTGGTATTCCAATACCAGTCCTACCACCACTGTTACCTTCCCTCCACCATTGTCTCCAATTTCCCTACCACCCTTCAAGCCTGCTTGGCTGCTGTTTCTGAAAATATTTTATGTTCCTCTTTCTAGGATTCCTGTTACATATATATCACTTGATCACTTGAATCCCGTTATTCATCGATTTGCTTGAGCGGGCACCAGTAACATTTTCACTGGACCCTATCACGTGCCATTAGCCCAATGGCATCTGGTTGATTCAGGAATATGAAGAGCTTCAAATCATTCCTTCAGGGTCTTGACAAGGAAGACTGACCATCTTGTGGGTGGGCGGCCACGTGATCTTTTGACATCCCGTGGGATCCAGTCGGTAACGGCTCTAGTCCAGCGGTTGTCTCCAAATCGCATTACATGTCCGGCCCATCTGATTTTCGATCACTATCACTATCACTATCTTCCCGTTCATCATCGATTTGCTCGAGCGGGCACCAGTAACATCTCCATATGACCTGTCTCATGCAAGTAGAGCCCAAGGGCACCAGCTTGCTCCAGGAACATAAAGAGCCTCAAACCATTCAATCAGGTCATGGGAATGAGGTCAATAATTGTTACTGGTATCTGGCATATCAAATACAACACGGGTAGCTTGCCAAGCTCTGCTATGCGGGTAGCATACTCTTGTAGTCATCTCAAAATCCAGCATTTATTGATGAACCGCGTGGCCGCTTGTGGCCGCGCGAGCCGGGCTGTGATAGGCTGGTCTGCTGGGTGGAGTTCTGAGCCGGATTAAAAAAGACTGCAGGGGCGGAGCGATAGCCCAGCGGGTGGGGCATTTGCCTCCTGGGCACGCTGGCCTCTGCCGGCCCGGGTTCAATCCCCGGCATCCCATATGGTCCCTGAGCACCGCCAGGAGTAATTCCTGAGTGCACAGCCAGGAGTAGCTGATTTTCGATGCCTTGGCAAACGAGACAGTATCCCTGATTCGGGAATAGCGACAGAGGTCAGAACTCCGGATTCCTTCTCTCACTTGAGTGAGGCATGATATTCCAAGCATAGCTCTTTCGATTCCTCTGTGGGACACCCGAATAGCATTCTCATCCTGCTTTCCCTAGGGCCCAGGTCTCTGAGGCATATGTTAATGCAGGGAGAACGGTGGAGTCAAAGAGATGTGCCCGAGCCAGAGGTTCTTTGTCCTTTTAGCTATTTCGTTGATGCCTTTGAAGGCATTCCATGCCGCTCTCTTCCTCCTGTGCAGCTCAGGTTTTAGGTCGTTCATCATGTTGATTTCTCGACCTAGGCACACATAACTGCTGCATTCAGAGATGTTTGTTCCATTGAGAGTGAATGGGGGCCTCTGGAACTAGTTCATTTTTCATAAACATGGTTTTCTTTAAATTCAGCTGTAGACCTATCTTTCCACATTCTTGGTCGAAGTCAGCCAGCATTTGTGCCGCTTGGCTAATGTTTGGTGTTATTAGAACGATGTCATCAGCGAAGCGGAGGTGGTGTAGTTGCCGACCATCTATCTTCACTCCCATTCCTTCCCATTCTAATTGTCGCATGATGTTCTCGAGGGTGGCGCTGAAGAGTTTTGGTGAAATGGTATCACCCTGACAAACCCCTCTTTTCACATTAATGATCACTTCTTTGTAGAATGGTGAGATCCTGGTGGTGAATCCGTAATACAGCTCACGAATGATCTTGATGTATTGGGTTTGAACATCCTGTTTGGCTAGGGCTTCAATGACTGCTTCAGTCTCCACAGAATCAAAGGCTTTCTGTAAATCAATGAACGTGAGACAGAGCGGCATCATGTACGCCCTACAAACCTCAATGAGCTTGGTTACTGTGTGGATATGGTCGATTGTGCTGAATCCTTTCCGGAAGCCTGCTTGCTTGTTACATATATATATATGTATATGTATATGTAACATATAATTTAATATTGTTTAATATGAAACATTTAATTTAATATTGTCTCTTATACCTTTGATACTGAATTTTTATTCAGTATATTTTCTCTGATTAACTTGTATAGGTACTTCCTAAAGTTTTTTCCTTTTTTTTTTTGGATGAGAAAGAGCTTTATTGGCAATAACGTGGCTGGTTGAAAGATAATAACTTCCGGGATGGGATCAATAGCACAGCGGGTAGGTAATTTGCCTTGCACATGGCTGACCTGGGTCAATCTCCGGCATCCCATATGGTCCCCCAAGCACTCAGGAGTAATTCCTGAGTGAAAAGCCAGGAGTAACCCCTGAGCATCGCCAGGTGTGACCCAAAAAATGAAAAAAAAAAAAAAAAAGAAAGAGAATCACTCCTGTTCTTAGGACAGTCATCTTGTCTGAGCAGCCATCTATTCTCAAATTTAACCCTAATTTCTTTTCAAAATTTGATTGGGGCTTAGAACCATAGTACAGTGGACAGGGTGCTTGCCTTGCACTCAGCCAACCCAGGTTTGATCCCCAGCATCCTATTTGGTCTCCTTAGTCAGCCAGGAGTGATTCCTGAGTCAGGGGTAACCTTTGAGCACCGCTGGGATGGCCTAAAACACAAACAAACAAAAATTAGTTTGATTGAAATAGCATTGAATTATAACATTAAGTTATAATTGCACCAAAACACTAAGTAGTTTATAATGCATCATTATAAATGAATGTTGTGACTTCTTATGCAGAGCCCTTCTAATGGGCTACAGTTTTAGTATGGTACTTTTGGGTTTCAGAATTTTTATTTCACTCTTTTCAAAAAATATTCTTTCGATTTGTTGAGATTTTCTATTAATGACATGATTGGTGTCATGCTTTTCTTTAAATAGTTAAAGATTATCTCCTTTAGTTCTTTTAATGTATTTATAATAACTGCTTTGTAGTCTGAGAAATAAAACTTTGGGGATATTCGCATTTTTCTTGTTCGTCTGCATGACTCATATTTTTAGTGAAATACTGAACATTTCAGATTTTATATTGTTAGCATCTCTGACTTCTTACTTTTCCTCATGAATATTGTTACTGCTTTGTTTGTTCATTTTGTTAATACTTGCACTGAATCTGTGAAGTCTGTCTCCCCCTGCCAAATGAAGCCTCTGATGTTTCCACTATCTTTTCCCCTTTCTTGTTTGTGGTTTTAAGTTTTGTTTCTGAGGAGTTGCCTCTGTGTTTGTGTTCAGACAGGGACTGGTGAGAAGTTATGCCCGACTTCAAGCCAGGGGTTTCTTCTCTCTGTTTATGGTTCCATGTTTGAAACAATGAGCTTCAGGCTGTTTTCAAGCCTGCCCAGGCTGTTGTTTTCTTTACCAGACTTTTGCACTTCTTCTGTCCATGGGCAGCATCACCATTGGTCAAAGATGTGCGGATGACTGAGAAAATCTTGGGCCTCTTTTGTGTGTAGGCCCAGCTTCTAATTATCCAGCATATATGAAAACCTTGTAAACCTTTTATGACCATCTTACTCCTGGACTCCCTGCAACTTACCTGCTCATTGCTTGCACTTTCCTTGATCCCTTTCCAAAGTGCCAAAATGTCAGTCTGCTGGTGCTGCAGTCAGTGGCTAGTGCCAGTGCTCTATTCGACACAGCTACGCATTCACTCAGCCCTCACCACCTTGGCAATGGCAGTGAAGCATGTGGTTTTCAGTTAGCCACACATTCAGTGGATTACGGCAACTGATAAAAGTGAGAGTTTGGGGGCCAGAGTGATAGTACAGTGGCTTCGATCCCTGGCATCCATATGGTTCCCCAAGCACTACCAGGAGTAATTCCTGAGTGCAGAGCCAAGAGTAACCCCTGAGCATTGCCGGGTGTGACCATCCCCCCAAAAAAAGTGAGAGTTTGGTTAATGGGAGCTTCCCTGGGTAAGGATACTACAGGCTCATGCTATTTTCACCCAAAGTTTAATCATTTCCTTGATAATGTTTGTTGTTATAGTTGTATACATTTGATTGTTGGAGTGATAAAATGATGACTTGGGGCAGTTGTCAAGTTGCTAGCTGTTTTAGGGGATCGGAGTTGGTATCCTCCTCAGGTCAGGCCTAAAGTCAGAAATCTCGGGAATCCTCAGCCACTGCCAACACCTCTTTGAAGCTCGTCTCTTCCACATTCTTTTGAGTTCCTTCTCTCAGCAACTGTTCTTCTTGCCTTTGAATCTCCTGTGGGAAGAGTGCTGCCCAGTCAACAGTTGCATGTGGGAACTTCTTATTCTTATCCCCTTTCTTTGCTTATCTTTACCTCTTCTTGATTTTTCCCATCTCTTTGCTTGTCTCTGTTGCAATCTAGGTAATAGCACATCTTCTGGTTCACTGTCTTCAGCTCTATGTGTGTAAGTATTTACATATATTCTACTATTTAACTCATTTGTGCTTGTTTCCATTACTAGAAGCTTGAACTGATTTTTTTTTAAATCTTTCAAGTCCTTTTTATCAAAGCTTTTATTCATTCCTTGTGAATTCAGTTTTCTCTTACTAAATTTTAGGAATCTTAAACCTTGCTTAAAAGTGAATCTGTATTATCTAAGTAATATAGCTGTTATAAGTTGTGAATGAACTCATAGACATTTTATTCTTGTTTCTGTCATAGATGGTATTTGTTATTAACGCTCCATAATGCTATCTCAAAAAAGTTTTTTTTTGTGGCTTTTTAGGTAACACCCAGTGATGCTCAGTGGTTATTCCTGGCTCTGCACTCAGGAATTACTCCTGGCAATGCTTGGGGACAATATGTAATGCGGGGATTGAACCCAGGTCAGCCATATGCAAGGCAAATGCCCTACCTGCTGTACTATAGCTTTAGCCCCTCAAGACAGCTTCTTAGGGTGATAGTACAATGGATAAGGCACTCACCTTGCTCACGGCCAATTTGGGTTCAATCCCGGTACCCCATGGGGTCCTCTGAACACAACCAGTAATAATTCCTTAGCCCAGAGCCAGGTGTAAGTCCTGAACACTGCTAGATATGGCAACCAGACCAGACCAGACCAGACCAGACCAGACCAAACCAAATTTCTTAGAACACTAAATATTAATGAACCGAGCTTTTGCCAGTCAAGAAGTTGAGCTAGGCACTACCAAGATGAGTTGCTTCACAAGGCACAATTCCATGTATTGGCCAGGGCTGCAGACGGGCCTGAACAATGTGTGCTTCTGCGCTCGCTTCACCCCACTGCCTCAGAGTTTGCTAATGATCAAAGGGTCAAAGGCACAGTTTTAACATCGGGTCTCTTGATGGGGCTCCTCACAGCCCGGCTTAACAGTTTGCTTCTTTCAGAACAAAGGCTCCAAGAGAGATAGCGAGATGTGTTCATGATGGAAGGTTGCACTTTGTGTTGCATGTGTGAGAGCCTGGGTTCCATGCCACTTCATACAAGAGAAGAAAAGAAAAAGATTGAATCTGAGTCTTTCTGTAATTGGAGTCTCAGGTGTGGTATCACATTGTGTCTGCCATGTTCTCTTCCTCAGAAGTCGGTCAGTAAGTCTGTCCATACTCAGAGGCGGGAACTGCTCAGGACGCAGAGCTTTAGGGTCCATGGCAGAAATTGTCTGCATACAGCTGAGCTTCACTCTTCTTTAATGGAACTTTCCTCTGAGAATCCAGAGCAGTCACTTGTGTTGAATTAGTCCATGTCTGGGACCACTTGGGGCATCTGGTCTGTGCAGACACAGAATACTGTGTCTGTGTGAGGGGTCAGCTTGTGGGTACAGATGCTTAGGAAATTGGCTTCCCCCCGACCACCATCCTACCCAGCGCCTCTAGATTACAAACTAGCTCCCTGGGCATCATATTGTGCTATAAAATTGATTTTTTCCTAGTGTATCCTTTCACCAAAGGTTTCTCTTCCCTGACTTTATACAGGCTCTCATCTCTAATTTCTTGTTTCACATGGACCCGCAGCCTTATTCTCGTACCCCAGTGAGTCTTAAAACCCAGGTGCTGTGTTTCCTGAGACCAGACCAGCAACCCCTGCCCCCACCTCCACTGGGCTGTGTGCAGCGTTGACTCACACAGTTAATATTCTGATTTTCCAGTCTCCTCTTTGCTGTTGTCCCTTGGGGGAATTCCTCTTTGCTTTCTTGTGAGCTCAGTTATGCATATAAAGCAACATTTGCTATATTTTAGCCAGTGCTTTGAAATGGGAGGGATTTCCAAGGTTATCTAGACTGAGGGGCACGTGTAAAGCATGCAGTGTGTTGCCTGGACCCCCAGTTGGCCCCACCAACTCATGTACAGTCAGCTTACAACTGGATCCAATATGACTTCTTCAAAATGTCTCATACCCTGGGAAATATTTGCTGATTCTCTTTATTTTATTTTATTTTTGGTGGTGGTGGGGAGAAAGGGTAAGGGATCTTATTTCCAAAGAGGATTTGGAATCCCAGGACTGGAGTGGGGGCAGGGCAGAAGGCAGTTCAAGGATAATGGCAAAATCCATTGCGTTATCATTTTATAATGCAATATAGTAAAGAACAGCTCCGCTGCAGTGTTCCTCAGAGACTCTGAACAAGTGCCCTGGTCTCTTTTGGAACTCCAGAACTCCTCTTGGCCAGTGGAGAAGGAAGGTGGGTGAGTTGAGAAGTTTCCCACCCTCCCCTCTCTGCCTCCAGTAGTGTCGGCTATGGAAATAGCATATGGTTGGGATTTTGAAAGCTTCTGAACCCCTGAGAGCGAGCGAGCCTCTGAGAAGCACTGCCATTGTGATTGAAGAACTTTTTTTTACAGCTAATAATAGTAGCTAACACTTACTGAGCATCTGCTCCATGCCTAGTTTTATGCCTAGTGCTTTACAAACAGAAGGCTGGGATGCAGGGGCAGTCTGCAGAGTGAGCATGCGTCCCTGTTCACAGCTGAGACCAGAATTGTCTAATAGGGTTAGACTAGCTTTCCTGGTGTTCCGGGAGAGACCCTCAGGGCTGACTTGATACTAGTAGGGTTGTATCTGGAGCCTGACATAGACATAGCTTGACAGTCTTGCATGCAGCCAACCAGGGTTCAGTCCCCCAGCAGCATTTATGGTTCCCTGAACACCTCCAGGAGAGATCCCTGAGTGCAGAGTCAGGAATAAGCCCTGAACGCTTACCCCAAAACAGGTGTTACCCAAAAACAAAAAAGAAAAAGAAACTAAGAAAGGAATATCCTGATCACAGTTGGTCCTTGGTACCCCAGAGGTCCAGGGTAGAAAATAGGTATAACACAGTCACAGCAACCCCCGGGTGTGGCATGTGCTGGTCAGACATGAAGTTCACTGCTAGAGGATTGTGGGATAGTTTTTCCTGGCTTGTGATTTCTATATACTTCTAATGAAGTTCTTAAAACAAAACAAAACAGAACTGCAGACAGGTCAGATAATCTTTCTTTTTAAGTATCGGGCCCATGTTAGAACTACTGAATCTGAATCCCCAGCAGGTATTCCTCTGTGGTTAAAGCAAGCAAAATAAGGAGTGCTACGTAGTTATTCCCAGTTTAGATTGTGGAGTGGGCCCTGAACTAACGTGGTTTAACCTACTCTCCTGGGAGAGTCTGATGCTCGTTCAGCCTAGCGTGAGAGCCAGGAACGCTGGCATTTAATCTTGGTTTTATCATACATTAGCCTCGCATCCTCGGATGTCCTGGCTGTCTCGGAGCCTCACTTTGCCCATTGGTAGACTAGGATGGAAATTTTTGCTCAGGTTGGAGTAAGCTCTAGTGACATCACATTATGCTGGAGGCAGAGTTATGGAAACATCAAGCAACATTTGACATATGGATGAAGCCTTTCCTCTGGGCTTTTGTTGGACGGCACTTCAGTGAGATTCGTGAATGTTCCTGGCAGCTGTCACAAGATGTAGCCCTGCGATACTTGCTGTCACAGTCACCTGGCAGGGGTGTGGGGACTGTCTCAGCAGCAGAGCATTGGCCGCCATGTGTGAGGCCCTGGATTCGCCTCCTCTGATGAAAAAAAGTACATTCCTAGGGAGAAGGCACTGAGGAGCTTGTTTGTACCATCATCCGCTGACCTCGACGTAATCTGGGGGCGTTTCTCCCGGGCTCCGTGACAGGGATGCCTGTGCTTCTCAGGAACAGTTGGGTTTACTCCCTGGGCCCCGGACCTTCCCAAGCCACTGCCTGAAGGCTCACGGTGCATCTCACACACATTCTTTAAGTCCCCATGAAGATGGAACTAGTCCCTCCCATTTAACAGGTGAGCGAGGCCTTGGGCCTTTTAAGTCACATTCCCAGGCCACACTGTGGCTCCAGCAGTTTCAGGGCAAACTCTAGAGTCTAGGTAGGTCTCACTCGGGGTCAGTGCAGCTGATCCACTCATGGACCCCACCCCCTGTTCACAGGCTCCGCCCCCAATCACAGGCCCTGTCCCCCTCACAGGCTCCGCTCCCTGTTCACAGGGCTTGCTCCTGATGCATTGACTACTTGGAAGCTCAGGCACTTCAATGAGATTCACAGACTCATGAGGCTCACAGACTCATTCTCCCTTCTGGGTGTGGCACTCATCTCTTTGTTTCCTTGTTTGTCTGTCTTGATTTATTTTTTTTTCTTTGCGCCTGTTTTCTCAGTTAACACAATAAAGCTGCAAGCTCTGGGGTAAATTTAGTCTTTGTGCAGGCTTATGTGACATGGTTCCACGGACACCCTTTCTGTTTTACCTTTCTCTTGTTCTGTTTTTTGGGCCATACCTGGTAGTGCTCAGGGCCCACTCCTGGTTCTGCACTCAGGAATCACTCCTGATGTTGCTCGGGGGACATATGGGTGCGAGGGTCAGCCTGGATCAGCCATGTGCAAGGCCAACACCCTCCCGTGTACTCTTGTGCCTGCCCCTAAATATATTTCTAACACCACAGATTCTGCACCCCAACATACCATGAAACAAAAATAAGATCTCATCTGGCACCCGCGAAGGCTGAAGGATATGGAGATGGGTGGGGGAGAGAATAGGAACCAGGGGCCCAACCTGAAGCCTAATTAGTTGACAGCGGGGAACGGGTGGGGGTGGGGACTTGAACACTTGAAGGTTGATCATTTTTCCTCTGTCAATTACCCACTTATTTCTGGATGCTAGAGATCTTCGCAGGTTGCTGTCAATCAATGTTGTGGTGTAGGGGATTATGAATAATGAAAGATGCCGTTCCCAGGGCCCCCCACCCCTCCTGGGCCTGAGGTCTCTCCAAAACTGCCTGGGAAGACATAACGGGACTTGGGGCTGAGTGTGGTCCCTACCACACACGGAAGAGGCACAGAAGTGGCCCTGTCAGACACAGGAAAGGCACAGTTCAGGCTGACGGCCTCTGCTTTCTCTCTGGAAAGCGATGCCATTTTGCCCTCCAAAGCCACAAGCATGGCAGAGCAGACCACGAGTGCATCAGACTCTGTGCGGCCCCCCCTGAGCTCCACTAACTGCCCTTTTGGCTCCCTGCCCCCCAGCTGAGTGACGAGCTGAGCCAGCAGCTGGAGGCCGTGTGCGGGTCCGGTGTTTGGGGAGCTCGAGTCCCAGGCGGTGGACGCCCTGGACCTGCCCGGCTGCTTCCGCATGCGAGTCACAGCTACCTCCGGGCCATCCAGGCCGGCTGCTCTCAAGATGATGACTGCCTGCCCCTCCTTGCCGCCCCTGCCTCTGTCTCCAGGGAGGCCCGGCTCCTGTGAGTATGTCCTCGCGACCCTCTTGCTGTGTGAATGCGGGCAGGTTGCCTGCCTCTCTGAGCTGGAGGAGGAGGAGCACCATCCCAGGCTCTCAGCTGCACGTGGCTGCTGGGTTGGGTGTGGCAGCAGGGTGTGGGGTGGGACTCACCAGGGACCTCTGCTGGGATGCTTTTCTCACCTCTGCTAACCTGGGGGTCCCTAGCCTTCAACTTCCGAAAGGCCCCCGCCCCCCATCCCGCCTGGAAGCCAGGCCCCGCCCGCATCTCCATCACCGCTCAGAGCAGCACCGACTCTGCCCACGAGAGCTTCACAGCGGCTGAAGGCCCTGCCCGCGGCTGCACCTCCGCCGACGGACTCGACGGCCCCGCCATGGGCGTGCGCACCCTGGAGTTGGCGCCGGTGCCGCCCGAGCCAGCCCCAAGCCCCCCACACTTATCATCAAGACCATTCCTGGCAGGGGAGGAGCTGAGGAGCCTGGCACGCCAGCGCAAGTGGCGGCCATCCATCGGGGTGCAGGTATGGAGGGAGGGCGATCCCCATGGAAGGAAGGTTAGGCCAGTTGGAGATGGATTGAGGAAGGCGTCCATGGGGCTTTCTGGATACTGACCCCTTTTCCTTAGCATGTTCTGAGCTGCAGGGAGCCCCCACACCTGCTCATTAGATGGATGCCAGGTGACCCTTAGCCCACAACCTGGTCGCTAGCCTGGGTACCCTGCCCACTCCTAGGGAATGGACATCAATGCCCACAAGTGCCCCTCATGGCCACTGACCTTCCGGGCATCTCCTCCTGCTCTTCCAAATTGTTTTTGCAGGCCCTGCCAGCCAGCTTGGGGCTCAGCAGTTGTTCCCTGCTCCCTCAGGAGCAGAGCCCCTGGTGTGGCTGTGGCCATGACACCTCTCTCCTTGCCCACCCCCACCAGGTGGAGACCATCTCCGACTCGGACACAGAGAACAGGAGTCGGAGAGAGTTCCACTCCATTGGCGTGCAGGTGGAGGATGATAAGAGGTATGTTGGGGCGCATCTCAGGGTCTCTTAAGGGAGAAGAGCAAAGGGCTGTGTGGGCCTCACCTGCCCTGGTCCATGCCCGCCCTCGCCTTCTAAGGCGTTTTTATGGGGCAGTTGGCTCAAAGGACAGCCACAGAGTCATTGAGAGAGGTGGCATCCAGGGTGGACATCCCTTGAAAGTGGCTTCTCCTTGTACCCTTGTACCCAGGAGCTTAGAGGAAGTCGGAGATTCCCGTGGGGGCTGGGGTAAGGCGGTGGGGTGGGGTGGATCTTGAGTCAGCCCCCGACTGTTGGCCTTGCTGGGGATGACAGGGTTTCGCCAACGCCTCATTACTTCCTGTGAGGCACAAGTGTGTGAGTTCCAAAGGAAACACATAAACACAGAGATTGCCTCTCAGGGCTCCTGGCAGATAGATCTCCCCTCCTCACTTGGCTCACACAAGCATTTAAGCAGTCGGGGGTACCTGTATTACGCCTGTGTCTGTGTCTGCAATGGGAAAATTTCCAGCAGCCACTGTTCTGGCATGCGAGACATCACTTCCCTAGTTTCCGACTGAAAACTGCGAGCTCTGGGAGGGAGTGCTGCTCCACCATGCCTCTGTGCTCGAGGTCCTGGGGGAAGCCCTACGTGTGTTTGTCTGGGGCTGCTTGGGACAGGCTCTGAAGTGTTGGAGGACACACCCACTGGCAGAACAAAGCTGCATGCTCAGCCTCTGGCCCCTAGAAGCTTTGTTTCCAGTTCTCGTTGTTGGGCCCTCAGACTGCCCCCTGAATTTCCTCCACTGGTCTATGGGAACCCCTGAGGATGTCTTGTGCTAGTGTCTGACCAGATATTCTTTGGAATCCTGTGGGATTAACCATTTTCCTCAGTCCAACTCTAGCTCCCCGTGGTTTCTAACTCCTGAGACTATCAGTGCCTCCCTGTGGGGTGAGGGGAAAAGATGTCTTCATTGCCCCATCTGTTGGCTCACCCTTTATTCACAGCCCTTTGTCTCCTACTTGCCAGCCCAGGGTTTTGTATTGTAAGGGTAAGGTTGTTTTCCTCTATCCCTATGCCCTTTACATATTCTTATGCTAGTATAAAAGGATTTTTGTATCAATACAGGAA